>JAVTVY010029113.1:0-124669 GCA_036873755.1 Hanleya hanleyi | reverse complement strand
GCCTTCCACGAACGTGATGTGGGGCATTGCTGCATACGCTTCCTGCCATTCCCCGTAACACCACACGACTCTGGCAATGGGTGGAGTGATCATGCTGTCGGCGTGTTGAAGGAGCTTCCTGACGAAGTGCGTTTTGCCGGAACCCGTCGGTCCTGCGATGACGCAGGTGAAGGGATGCTGCCAACGGGGGTCCATGGTTGGAGGTGTATCCGCTGTCGTGGTAGTCCGCTCTTGTAAATTTGGTACGAGTGAACTGGAGTGGTGGTGGGTACAACGTCGGTCGTCGTTGTCTGTTCACTGTCAGGGATGATAATGATGGGGGTAGGTACAACGTGGGTCGTCGTTGTCGGTTCAGTGTGAGGGATGAAATCCGGTGGGTCTTGAGACGTAGTGGGTGTACTTGGCGTTGGTGTGGAGCTCGTTGTGGCTTGTACACGGGGTGTGGTGGTGGTGGTGACTGGGCTCGATACGACTGATGCTCTCTGTAGACCGGTTTCACTGATGGCTGGTGTTCTCAGTTGGTTAAGTAACGTGCTAACATAGGCCACGTCGTAAAACACACCTCCGTACAACACACTCAGCAGGGTTAGCACTATCACCCCAAAGCCTACTTGCACTTTGCGCGTTTTGGAAGACGCTGTGTTCAGAGACGGTTGCACCGTGTTCATGGTTGGACGTGAAATGAAGGATGACGGTAGTGGTGTCTGGCTTTATAGTCGTTTCACCTGGTTGGCAGCGACCCAGGAATTGAAGGAACTGGGCCAGCCTTGCCATTTCACGAAATGAAACAGTTTGCCACGTCGACGTTCCGTTTTCAAAATCTGCTCCACCGTGTAGTAGTCTTGCTGTGTTTTTACTACAGGCTGTAATTCCGTCTGGTAAAACGTGCCTAGCAACGGTTCCCCTTGAAGATCTTCCAGTTCGTAGACTCGCCGCTGTCGGGGTAGGCGCCGTTTAATCAGGAAGTGCTCATCGCTCCAGTTGGGCAAGTAACTTTTCTCGAACTTGCCCTTGACTTTACTGATCCGTGCAGGGTGCCCGACCTTGAACATCTCCTTCGGTGCTCGTTGCGATTGTATGGGGTACAAGACACGCCGGACTTGGGCTTCATTGCGTTGGGTCACGGTAATGGGGGCTCTCTGTATACTTCGATGATAGGCTCGATTGTAACCCTCACAAGTTTCGGGAGAACATCGATGTACCGCCTTGTATTCTTATAGGTGAAATATTTATACATGCGACCTTTAAATGTCCTGTTGAACCTTTCCACCACGGACGCCTTGGTCTCGTTGTACGTATGGAAGAAGAAGACCTTCTGTTTCTTGAGAAAGGCTTGAAACGGTCTGTTGAGGAATTCCGTGCCTTCGTCGGTTTGCAAATACAAAGGTTTGCGCCCGGTCTTGAAGATGTCTTTGAACGCCGCTATGAGATTCGCCCCTGTTTTCGTCCGGATGGGTACCACCCACGCATACTTGGATAGGATATCGATGCACGTCAAGATATACCGATTCCCATCATTGTGTTTGGCAAAGGCGCTCATATCGACCAAATCCGCTTGCCACTGGGCATCTATTCCTCCCACGATGACCCGGTTCCGTAGAAAACGGCGACGGACAGCTCGATGTAAGGTATAGGTGTCTTGTTTTCTTAACCAATCTCGGACTTGAGCACGTTGTATCCCCTGGGGTTTGGCCGCTCGATAGAGAGCCGACAGTGCACTATAGGCCGCCGGACTGTCGGGACTATAGTATAAGTTATCCAACACCTTCTCCCAGCGCTTCATGATGACACAATGATGATGGACCCGGAGAGTATGGTTTATTTATAACAAGTTTCTACCACCGTTGTGTTGGTTGACTCAGTTCAGCCGGATAGTCTATAGCCTCGTCGTCTGGTTCCTGACTAGACAGTTGCTCATTGGGTTCTGCTGCCGCTTCTCTCAGGGAACGAGCCCACTCCAACTCGTCTGATGACCGCTCGTCCGGTGTAAACAGCTGGTCCACAATAGGCACCACTTTCTCCAAGGCTGTCCACACATCGGGGTCTAGGGTGAAGCCTCGCGTAGGGTCTTGGTAGCGGCCCAGGCGTGGGAAGAAGGGTCCACGGTATACGTAGTTGACGTTGTCTATGTGGATGACGTGTCCATCGAGCTCGCCGCTCAACACGCGTTTAAATTTGGTCCAGCCGTCACGGTGTAGCGTCACCGTATTCGATACGGTCTCAGTGGGCGACCAGCAAACATCTCCACGGTCTTCCACGAGGGTGACTTTATCTTCATAGACGTGTAACCCCACCTGGAGTGTAAGGGGCAGGATGGCTCGTAGGACGGGTGACATGCTTGATCCAATGACGATCGGTGAATGACACACACTCTGTCTGACCCTCGTATTTATAGCCCCACTGTCAATACCACAGCGCCAGGGTCAATAGGGCACAGACCATGACTAGGCCAACCAGCCGTCGCTGGTTCCGGCGTGAGCGCTCCTGGTCCATAGCCCGAGCATCAAGGATGGCTGTCATAGTCCAGTAGTGGTGAGTGATGGCACACCTCTCCATCGAGTGCACTCTGTCGAGGACCGCTTCTGTGAACTCGTTCAAGATCTGGCGTCGCCCCTCGTTGTCGTCGCCATCTGCAAACATGGACCGGACCACTGCTCGGTAACCCGTGAGTGAATTCACCACGATGGCATGCTGTAAAAGGCGAGTCGCATAGGGCTGGATCTCCGTCATGGCTCTGCAACCGTAGAAATGAAAGTGTGTGATCCAGAGAGACGTGTTTTATAGACCATGGCACACATGTGCGTCTAGACGTCGGGTGTAGTCCGTGATACGTACTATTCTGATGGGTTATGTGGCTCCTATAGAGATAGTACTTCATCGACCATGGGGATTACTTTTTCCAAGGCTGTCCATAGATCAGGGTCCAGAGTAAAACCACCTTGCTTGAGACAGAGAAGTCGAGCAAAATAGGGACCGCGGAAAATGTAGACGTCGTCACACAGGTGAATGCTATCACCGTCGAGGTCACCCAATAACACCCGTTTCAAGGTAGTCCAGCCTTCCGGCGATAAAGAGACACGCGCTGGTTCAGACGTACACCAACACCTACTGTCGTCATCGATGAGCTCCACGCGTTTGGGATACAACAATAGGGTGCAGTCCGGTGTAAGAGTGCGGGTTTCCCTCACACGCTCGTCTTCAGGTAAGACTTCAACCGGAGGTGCTGCTGGGTCCCAGGGAAAATCTTCTCCACGTCTCATGCTTTCGTCTAATACAAGCTGGTAGGCAAGCAGGCTGGCTAGAGGTCAGGCAGGCAGGCTAGAGGTGAGGTAGGCAGGCAGGCAGGCAGACAGGCAGGTCAGGTCAGTCAGGCAGGTAGTGCAATGAATACACCCCACCGCTAAAAATCGCCTCCTTTTATACGTTTTTCTACAATCCGCCATTTTGACCACCACCACCACCACAGGCCGCCATTTTGACCACCACCACCACCACAGGCCGCCATTTTGACCACCACCACCACCACCACAGGCCGCCATTTTGACCACCACCACCACCACCACACAGCCGCCATTTTGACCACCACCACCACCACCACACAGCCGCCATTATGACCACCACCACCACCACCACCACAGGCCGCCATTTTGACCACCACCACAACCACCACAGGCCGCAATTTTGACCACACCACCACCACACAGCCGCCATTTTGACCACCACTACCGCCACCACACAGCGCCATTTTGACCACCACCACCACCACACAGCCGCCATTTTGACCACCACCACCACCACCACAGGCCGCCATTTTGACCACCACCACCACCACCACAGGCCGCCATTTTGACGACCACCACCACCACACAGCCGCCATTTTGACCACCACCACCACCACCACACAGCCGCCATTTTGACCACAACCACCACCACACAGCCGCCATTTTGACCACCACCACCACCACACAGCCGCCATTTTGACCACCACCACCACCACACAGCCGCCA
This sequence comes from Hanleya hanleyi, assembly GCA_036873755.1. Taxonomy (NCBI): domain Eukaryota; kingdom Metazoa; phylum Mollusca; class Polyplacophora; order Lepidopleurida; family Hanleyidae; genus Hanleya; species Hanleya hanleyi. Next base: position 120,662 of record JAVTVY010029113.1, on the reverse strand, counting down.
TTTTGACCACCACCACCACCACAGGCCGCCATTTTGACCACACACCAACAAGTCTAGACATGCCTTGATCACGTGATCGTCATGGGAAACCCCCACAGACAGGTCAATACATGTTCACAGGTCAAAACAGCGCCCCCTACCGGCCCCAAGTGTTACCTCCCCCGGCAAAATGTGGTCTGTAATCAGTAGACACTACTACTATGGTCTCTAGCACGTCCATATATATTTTCGTCCGTCCTGACCGTCCATCCGGTTCATACATGAAGAGGCAGATCTTCGTCAGTAATTGTTACTTTATTATATCATATGATACAGTGGCCGTTATTCATTCGTGTTTTCTATCGTAAAACCCGTTCCACGGAAGTGCTAGAGATATTCAATCAGAGACATATGTAAAAAACAGTCTATTACTTCATCAAACTGTAACATGTTTGGTATCGTCTAATGCATGGATGAACACTACCTAATCGATACTGCACGATTTTGAAGAATATATCTGAGACAGTAGATGGATGTCAGGCCATTGGGACGTCACTGTTATTATAATGCATACTTTCTGCTATCGCTGATAGTGGATCAGTCAGCTGATGAAAGTGCGATAGAAAATGTTTTGAACGGATTATGTGTTGGGATCTGGGTGATATAACTTGGCAATTACGGTACGACAAGCACTAGTTTCTCTTTTGAAACGCATGGCGTCACTGATGCCGGTGAGGCAATATAAGCATACTTCACTTATTCACACTTCTTAACCCTACCTGGCCTGGGGGGGGGGGGCATTATGACCAAACTTTCTGAACTATATCCGGAACGACAAACAACGGAGAGCTGAACTCCGTGACTTTATAGTTTATCATATTGGGGTCATTTTGAGCCTATTCGCATAACCCCCCGAGCAGAGGATCATGGGTAAATCCAAGATGGCGGCCACATGGGGTATCACAAAAGTGACGTTTTTGTCATATTTATTCAAAATGTCTGCTTTTCCGCGAAGAAAGATGGGCGAAACCTATTTTATTTCACATCACATTAATATTTACTAATTTATCATGCAGTTTTTGAGAAGAAATTGCAAAAATAAAAAATTCGGAAAATCTGACCGAAAAATCGACCAAAAAATGCCGTTTTTGAAAATGACGTCACTGTGACGTCAACAAAGCGGCCATCTTGGATTTTTTCACATTTTCTGGTAGAGCTTGACCCAAGGGTATAGTGTGGTAAGTTTCAGCTCCCTAGCTCAAGGGGTAAGAAACATAATTGGGGGGCCATTTCGCTCCCCCCTCCACGGCCTGAACAGGTCCCAAAAACCCCAGGCCAGATAGGGTTAACGTAATTCCAAGCGGAAAATACAACAATTTGTAATATGTATATTTCATAGCTCAATGTATTGGAACTACTTTGGGCTTATTTAAATGATATTCTCTACAAAGGGCAGATCCATTATGAGTATATTCAATAGGTCGGCGATGCAGGTCTACAGAAATAATGTTTCCATCAAATTATCGCGTCAAATTTGCCTTACCCTAAGTCACACATTCTTCGCCTTCAAGTTATTCCTGGTTAATAACCCATTAATTTGGATCACCTGGGGTCAATTAAATAATTTTCTGGGAGAAGCAACCTGGGCAAATTCAAAATGGCGGTCACCGCATGTCATGTGAAATGGGTGTATCTCTTTCAAGTAGGAATATTTCGCTACTCAGGAGTATATCCTCCCCACGATTGAGCTCCTTTATGTCACAGTCAGCTTCCAAATGGCACCTTTGAGATAAGAAATAATCTGATATTCAGATTCAAATTGCCGCCATGATGAGTCAATCGATATGTCGTTTATTTGCATAATTCTTTACATATCGAAGAACACATTTCTTGAGGTCGAGTTGTCTAACGCCACAGCTATTTATTTCGTGATATTATATTACATTTCCATAATTCAACATAGCAGCCATGTGGGTGATTAGATTTTCTGTTTATTATTTATTTCTTCAAAAAAACAACGGTTGAATAAACTATTTTCAAACTTTTTTGACCTCATAGCGTATCATTATATGTGTTTGTATAGCCTTTTGTTCAAAGTACCGTTGGTCAGTTTCAATTTGTGTAGCTCAAATGTATACCTCAAACCGTTCATCTTCATGGCATGTTTATTTCTACAGCTTTCAGTCGGTCTGAAACAATCTCATCATATTGTCGCACGAAATGCTGCGGTCACCCTGATGCTCACACAAGAACTGCCTCTTGCATAATAAACAGATTAAATATGCCGAAATATGTCAATGATTAAGCCTTTACGATTGATGGATAACCAAATATTCAAGATACATTCAAAGAAGATCTGCCAATGGTTGGAAATGACAGCCATATTAGATAAATGGTCCCAACAAAGCAGATTGCACACTCGCACCAAGAGGTGGCAACATGGGGGACGGGTAGGTGGACGTGTTGGGTGTGAGAGAGATAACATTACCCTTGTCCTTAACCGTAGCTGTACATTTGAGATGTTCTAAATTATAATCACGCCGAACTATGTAAACAAATCATCATCTAATTTATTCCTGTTTTGGGATCATTCATGACATTAAAAAGCTATGCTTATTTACAGCAACGTGACAACGGAGATCCGTAAGATGGTATAAAGTTGTTTCTTTACTTCAACTCCACTTAGGGCGGAATTTTTGCTCAAGATAATTTGCATTTCATAAATAATGATCGCTGCTGATAGACAGACAAGAAATTAAGCTGTGCATTGTTGTTAATGATTTTTTTTATATTAGGTTGCCATACCCATTTCATGTCGGTGTCAAATATGTTTTAACTTGTGATAATGTTCTCAGTGTAGTTGTTATTCCATAGATACCTATGGTTTTCAACTTCATCACCAAAAGTGTTCTGCATTTCATAACTATGAGAAAAATTGCCCAAGTACTTAAGATTTCGACCATTACTATAACGCTGACAATACGTAAAACATGTTTTCTTCCAGATGAAATAGGATCTCCGATCAGCAGTGATACAAGTCCAATACATTTCCAGGTGACCTGAGCCAATATGCAGTGATAACTCATATTGATCATAAAGTTCATATGAGGGTGATATTTTCTCATTTTGAAGAATGTTGCCACATTATGACGTCAGTAGTAGTGTCTACGGAAAAATGGTCTTGCATCCGACAGGGGGCGCCACCAGCTCAAGGATCTCATTTTTGTCCCCACCGGGTAAAATTTAAGGGGGTACTTGGTCGATGGGGGGGAAAACTACCTCCAACACAGAAGAGTTCCAATGGGGAGGTAACTCTTGATGCACTTTTGTGATTTTTGGCAAATGCCGGGTTATCTTACCTGATTCGAACATTTGCATATTAAATCTATACAGGAAAATGCCTGTATGGGGTATGGATGGTCCGATTGGATAGTATGAGGTATCCATGTAAAGGATTCGTGAAGGGGCATCTGATGGGCTGGGTCTGGGGTTGAAATAGCGTCATTCTGCGCATGCGCAGGCAGGGAATTGTGGGAAAAGGGTATGGAAATAGACGTTTTGGGGTCGGGGGGAGCCACTAGTGGTCCTATGGAATCGTATGAGGTATCAATGTGAAGCATTCGTGAAGGAGCATCCGATGGAATGGGTATGGGGTTGCAATACCGTCATTCTACGCATGCGCGGTAGACCAAGTGTTTTTGGACCTAGGGAAGCCCCTAATGGTCCGATAGAGTCGTATGAGGTATCAATGTGATGCATATGTGAGGGGGCATCTGCCTGGTCTAGTGGCTCGGGCGTTATCACCATTCTGCACATGCGCAGACAGGGAATTGTGAGAAAAGGGTATGAAAATAGACGTTTTGGTGTCTAGTGGAGCCCCTAATGGTCCTATGGAATCGTATGAGGTATCAATGTGAAGCATTCGTGAAGGAGCATCCGATGGGGTGGGGGTGGGGTTGAAATAGCGGCATTCTGGGCATGCGCGGTAGACCAAGGGTATGGAAATAGACGTTTTGGGATCTAGGGGAGCCCCTAATGAGTCGTATGAGGCATCACTGTGAAGCATTCGTAAAGGGGCATCCGCCTGGACTAGTGGCTCGGGCGTTGTCAACACTCTGCGCATGCGCAAACAGGGAATTGTGGGAAAAGGGTATGGAAATAGACGTTTTTGGGTCTAGGTGGGCCACTATGGGTCCTATGGAGTCGAGTGAGGTATCACTGTGAAGCATTCGTGAAGGCGCATCTGAAGGGGTGCGCGTGGGGTTGGAATATCGTCATTCTCCGCATGCGTGGTAGACCAAGGGTCTGGAAATAGACGTTTTGGGATCTAGGGGAGCCCCTAGTTGGCCGACTGGATCGTGTGAGGTATTCATGTGAAGCCTATGTGAGGGAGCATCCGCTTGGGCTAGCGTTGCCAACATTCTGCGCATGCGCAGACAGGGAATTGTGGGAAAAGGGTATGGAAATAGACGTTTTCGGGGATAGGTGGGCCACTATTGGTCCGATTGGGTCGAGTGAGGTATCAAAGTGAAGCATTCGTGAAGGGGCATCCAGTCATGGGTGGATGCATGTAAAATTAGGATTTTGTCCGAAAATATAAAAAGCGGAACACGGACTTTACCCCTAAAATAGGGGAAACCACCTATCAACCCTATCCCAATCACGGAGCTCCGAGTTCCAAGAGCTCCGGAGCTCCGAGTTCCAAGAGCTCCGGAGCTCCGAGTTCCAAGAGCTCCGGGGCTCCGAGTTCCAAGAGTTCCGGAGCTCCGAGTTCGATGAGCACCGGAGCTCCAAGCTCCGTTGGCATTCATCCGATTGGCTGGGTGCCAAATTTTGTATGGGCCGGGTGTCCATTGGCTCAGTGCCAAATTTTTCGCTATAAAAGGGGTTCATTTTGCAGTTCGGAGCTCCGGAGCTCCGAAGCTCAGAGCTCCAAGAGCTCAGAATGGAGCTCCAAGAGTTCCGGAGCTCCGAGCCCAGAGAGTTCTGGCGCTCCAAGAGCTCCACCCCACGGGAGCCACCACCGGGCGTTGACATCCGCGAGCTCGGAGCTCTTGCATATAAACACACATGCATCTGTGAAAGCTTCATTATACGCCTGGTGTCCGTGGAGACGAGAGCCATGGTTTACGCATGTCACTTGTGTTCGACGTCATTTTCCACGCCATTTAATCTACGTAGACATTTGCTTTCCACACATAATAATCGTATACAGCGAAGCCATCTCAAGGAACGGAGTCCCGATAACGCGCAAATTCAAAGTACGCGCGAAGAACGATCAACACCTACGTCACACACGACAGTATTAGAGCATCCATATACGATGACGGTGAGCGGCCCTACGGGGTGTGGAAAGACGTCCTGGGTGATGAAGTTCTTAGCGGAAGGTGTGGCAACCCCAGCTCCGACACGTGTTGTTTGGTGTTATAGCCAATGGCAGCCCGCCTACGAAACTACACGATTACAGAATGTGAGCTTTGTCCCAGGAATTCCTCACGACATAGACGAACCGTATTACTTCGATTCCGAGCAGACCAACGTGGTAGTGCTCGATGATCTGATGAGTGTGGCCAAGGACAATTCGAAAATCGCCGACCTATTCACCAAAGGGTCCCATCATCGCAATCTGTCCGTCATCTATTTGACTCAGAATCTCTTTCCTCAAGGGAAGGCGTCCAGAGATGTTGCCTTGAACTGCCAATACTTTGTGTTGTTCTCCAACCCCATCGACAGAGCTCAAATCCGTGTGTTTGGTAGTCGAATTTATCCTCAGAACATTGATCATTTCATGCGGGCGTTTCAAAGAGCGACAAATCGTCCGTACGGCTACCTGTTCGTAGATTTAAAAGCCCATACCCCGGAAGATCGTCGGCTGACGACCCACCTGTTACCCGGCGAGGCATCACCGCAGCCTCTACACCATCCACCGAGTCCACTCCTGGAAAAACAGCAACCCGCTCCCGTACAACAGGTCTCCTTCATACCATTAGTCCCCGAATACCACCCAACCGTGAAAGACCAACCCGTACCCGTACAAGGGAATGAACATAATGTGAACTCGAGGCTATGGAAGGATTTGTTCACAGAAAGAATGGACGCCGAGCTGGGGGAGATGTTGGAGGCCACAGGAAACAAGTTTCTCCGCAAAGGGTATTCGAAAGACGAAACCGCAATGTTAGCCCATAATACTTTGGCACCCAGACTACGACGGGCTTTACGTCAGCAGTATGGCGACCTCTTGACCCATATGAAATTGTTGGACAAGGACCCGGTCCATATGGAAATCGAAAGAACAGCGTCGATGTTGAAAACCTCGGGCATGAACTGGAAAGCGGCGTATGTCACCGCAATAGCACAAAATAAACATTGTTCGAACGCATCATTAAGATCAAAAGCGTCTCACTATAAATAGACCACACGGCACCAGACCCCTCATTTCACCATGAGTACTGCAGAGTCCAACTTGCTTGAACCCGACAACGAGGATATTCTAGCCGAAGCCTTACGTCAAGCCAATGTCGATGCTATTATTGATACAGCGCAAGGTGAAGTCACCGTTCAGCACCAACGCATGCCTTCACATCTTATCACGCTCATAGATGACATCCAATGGGTGACACGCGTGTGTCTTCTGCTGCATAAGAAACAGATAATATCCAATGAGGATACCAACACAACTACCCGTGCCCAGAATCTGCTGACCCTGCATGAGGCATTTCAAACCTTTATGGAGACCCAGCTGGAGACGGGAACTTATCTTCCTCAACCTTCAACATCAACGTCCAGTGATGATGGGCATGGCGTAACGCGTTGAGACAGGTATGGAGACGGGCGTTAAGGCGTTATAACGGACGTTGGCGGGCGTCATCGCATTTCGATGTATTGGTGTCTAGAAAAATGAGAGCTTGTGAGCTAGTTCACCAGGGCGTTGAAGCGTTAATCTAGGCGTTGATTGGCGTTATAAAAGCAAGTGTATTCACAAAACACGCACAGTCGACGTTTCACTCAGCAGACACTCTACAACAATGTTCACGTGTACGAGTTGCTGGAAGCCCTTTCATCGCCTGGACAGTTTACGTTGTCACACACATGCATGCCACGAAGTACCCACTCACACATGTGCAGAGTGTGATATAGTCTTTAAGCATCCCAGTCAATTGAAACGTCACCATAGTGTCATACACGGATCACGCTCGCCACTCTCCAGACCGGATATTTCAGTTCCCATGGGAATGCATCCTCGAATGGAAGAACCCATGGAGGTCGATCCCCCGCCCCGAATTGAAGAGCCCATGGTGACTGATCCCAGTGTCCAGGAGCCCTTTCATCGCCCTTCCCTACATCCTCGAATGGAAGAGCCTATGGAGGTCGATCCGCCGTTCCGAACTCGAGAGCCGATAGTGATTCATCCCAGTGTCGAGGAGGCCTTCTTTCTCCTTTCCCCGCATTCTCGAAGGCGCTGAAGCGTTAAGCTAAGCGTTGACGGGCGTCTATAAAATGAAGTGTATTGCTAAAACACGCTCAGTCGACGTTCAACCGTCGACATGGCTTATACTTGCTTTGAGTGCGAACGCACGTTCACCAGACATTACAATATGATGCGACACCAGAAGACTTTCCATCCAGACTCCGAGAAGTCCACTGAGGAAGCGGCTGAGAGTGTATCGACTGATATCGAAACCGAGATTGCTGACAGTCTATCTACTGATACAGAGAGCTTGGCATCAGACAGTCAGCCTACATGCCAGGAAAGTGAGGCAGAACCTACCTTCTGGGATCGTATTGTGGATGAAGCTATTCGTAGTTATGCTGCGGTAATCGAAGACGACGGACAGGATAACTTACAACGGACGTACACCGAAATGCGGCCCTGCATCAGAAAAACAGCCATGGCCATCTATAAACGGTATAGCCTGCTGCCCCTTGAAATGAAAGGCGACCCCACACACAGGTCCATCATGAAGACCAAGCGTCACTTGGAAGAGAATATGGGGCTACCAGCCACCGAGGCCCTGGAAAATGCGATCAGAATGCGCAAACAACTGTTTCAGGACATGCTGCCCGACGAATATACAGGCCTGCCCGAGGAGGACTAGAACAAAAGGATGGAACTTTCTGAATCGGCGACTTCTGATTGGACAGCCGAGCATACATCTAACGGGCAAGAAGGAATATGACTGATACAAAGGGCGGCCTCTGATTGGACAAGAGTCTTCTTGAATTTCAAACCTACCCATCTCTAACTATAAATACGGAAACACGCATGTTAGGTGCACATTCTCACAACCTGTACCAGACCCGATCAAATGGAGAAGCCAGCCAATTCCAAGGCAGACGAGCAATCGTTGAAGATTGACGAAAAGGTGCCGGTTCCCGCTCGACTCCCCAAAAGAGTTACCAAAAGATACCCACCCATAACTATGGAAATGATAGATGATTTCTTCAGTGTGGGTTACAGTTCAACCAGGGGAGAGCCCGGGGATCTCCGCTACCATCGCCAGCGATGCCTGACCTGCCTTGAAGGTGTACCCTTGGTCGGGTGTGATCTTTGCATGAGGAGAGAGGAGCTTTTCCAGTGGGCGAAGTGAGAGCTTGCCACCAAAGGACGTTTTTTCCTTGTATGGAAAAATATGGCCGCGATTATCTCGAAAGAGAGACTTGTAACATATATATAGACAGATGAATGAATGAGTAAAAATCATATTAGGTCACACCGAGCAAAGATGGAACTTCCCGAAACGGCGACTTCTGATTGGACAGCCGAGAATACATCTAACGGGCAAGAACGAATATGACAGGACCAAATGGTGGCCTCTGATTGGATAAGAGACTTCTTGAATTGTATAAACACCCAACGCGGCTCCCCCAGCGTGGGTATGTTATGATGGAGGGGAAAATAAACTACATGAAAAAACTTGTTGTTGTTGTTGTTCTCTCATCTTTGTTGTTGTTGTTCTCTCATCTATCTACACCATGGCGTCAAGGCGTTACCGACGAACGTTGACGGGCGTCACTGCGTTTCCAATGAATTAGTGTCTAGAAAAATCAGAGCTTTTGGGCTAATTCACCAGGGCGTTGAAGCGTTGAGCTTGGCGTTGGCGGGCGTTGCTACAAGAGAACTCGGAGCTCCGGAGCTCTTGGAACTCGGAGTTCCGGAGGTCTTGGAACTCGGAGCTCCCGAGCTCTTGGAACTCGGAGCTCAGAGATTGGGATAAGGTTGATAGGTGGTTTCCCCTATTTTAGGGGTAAAGTCCGTGTTCCGCTTTTTATATTTTCGGACAAAATCCTAATTTTACATGCACCCACCCATGACTGGATGCCCCTTCACGAATGCTTCACTTTGATACCTCACTCAATCGGACCAATAGTGGCCTACCTAGCCCCGAAAACGTCTATTTCCATACCCTTTTCCCACAATTCCCTGTCTGCGCAAGCGCAGAATGTAGACAACGACCGAGACACTAGTCCAGGCAGATGCCCCCTCACATAGGCTTCACATGGATACCTCACTTGACCCCATCGGACCAATAGGGGCTTACCTAGATCCCAAAACGTCTTCCATACCCTTTTCCCACAATTCCCTGTCTGCGCATGCGCAGAATGGTGACAACGGCCGAGACACTAGTCCAGGCGGATGTCCCCTCACCTAGGCTTCACATTGATACCTCACTCAATCGGACCAATAGTGGCCCACCTAGCCCCGAAAACGTCTATTTCCATACCCTTTTCCCACAATTCCCTCTCTGCGCATGCGCAGAATGGTGACAACGGCCGAGACACTAGTCCAGGCGGATGTCCCCTCACCTAGGCTTCACATTGATACCTCACTCGACCCAATCGGCCCACAAGTGGCCCATCCAGACCAGAAAACGTCTATTTCCATACCCTTTTCCCACAATTCCCTGTTTGCGCATGCGCAGAGTGTTGACAACGCCCGAGCCACTAGTCCAGGCGGATGCCCCTTTACGAATGCTGCACAGTGATACCTCATACGACTCTATCGGCCCATTAGGGGCTCCCCATAGATCCCAAAACGTCTATTTCCATACCCTTGGTCTACTGCGCATGCGCAGAATGACGTCTCTTCCACGTGTCATCCACCTGATCGGCTGCGCCTTCACGAATGCTTCACATGGATACCTCATACGACTCCATAGGACCCATAGTAGCCCATGTCGACCCCAAAACGTCTATTTTCATACCCTTTTCCCACAATTCCCTGTCTGCACATACGCAGAATGGTGATAACGCCCGCGCCACTAGTCCAGCCAGGTCTCCCCTCACCTATGCTTCACATTGATACCTCATACGACTCTATCGGACCATTAGGGGCTTCCCTAGGTCCAAAAACGTGTATTCCATACCCTTGGTCTACCGCGCATGCGCAGAATGACGATATTCCAACCCCATACCCACCCCATCGGATGCTCCTTCACGAATGCTTCACAATGATACCTCATACGATTCCATAGGACCACTAGTGGCTCCCCCCCGACCCCAAAACGTCTATTTCCATACCCTTTTCCCACAATTCCCTGTCTGCGCATGCGCAGAATGACGCTATTTCAACCCCAGACCCAGCCCATCAGATGCCCCTTCACGAATCCTTTACATGGATACCTCATACGATCCAATCGGACCATCCATACCCCATACAAGCATTTTCCTGTATAGATTTAATATGTAAATGTTCGAATCAGGGTAGTTTTCCTCCCCATCGACCAAGTACCCCCTTAAATTTTACTCGGTGGTGACAAAAATGAGATATTTGAGCTGGTGGCGCCCCCTGTCGGATGGAAGAGTTACCTCCCCCGGCAAAATAAGACCTTTTTATCGTAGACTATACTACTGACGTCATTTAGGGCATTATATTTCCTTTCTAAAAATACCAAAATATACCATAGTTTGATGTACAATAATAACTCATGGGGTATCTATCTATAATCCCATTTCAGACTTGTGCCAGTGCTTGGATCACATTTCTTGATGTTAAGTACCCAGAAAACATGTTTTCATAGAGAAAAACAATGATCCCGCTGATCAGATATGCATGTCCAGTTTTCTTTCTGATATTTTAGCAAAATCAACTTGATTATTGCTGAAAATGATCATAGTATTCAGTTGTCACTAACGACATCATCATGCGGTCATAATCGCCTCAAACATATTTAAATGTCATATATTCATTTAATGCATTATTAATAATTACAAAACATATAAGGCATACTTTCCAAAAATATCAAATATGCCATAGATTCAAAGTACTCTAATCATTCGCATGGTGTTTTACTATCTATACCCCATTGAAAATTGTGTTTTAGTGCTTAGAAATTCGACCATATTACACTATGCTGACAACCATTAAGTAAATATTCATCAAAAACATATGACTACGAAGCGTTAATAATGCATGCCACAATACGTGCTCATGTGATTTGAGCAGATTCAATGTGATTATTTATGATATTGATCAGGGAGTTCAGCGGTGGGAGATATTGTAATTTTGAGCAATGTTGTCACATGGTGACGTGATTATGACATCATAATAGCTCTAAACATGTATATTGTGTTATAGATATTAAGTGCATAATATAACATGTGAAAAAAGGCAAATATGCCAGAGTTTGAAGTATTATAACTGTTCACATAGTGTTTTTTTTCTTTTTTAGTAAAAACATAGTGAAAAGCGGTTTTTAACTTGATATTTGATAGGCTTTCAGAAAAATATAGCCGGCAAAATTTCTCATGAGGGGGAGGCGACACCATCGCCACCAGTTCAGGGTATACTGGGGTTAATGGAATGCCCTAGTCAATTTCTTCTCCGGCTTTAGTCAATCATCCCGTTCCAATATCTACCCTGTCCAAGTCTCACAGCCTTCTCACCAGCCATCCTAAATGAGCGCTAGGTGCTTTTTCTGTTTTTTCTCTCACCTCAATGACCGCTCGGATTTCCTGCAAAAAATCCATGACCTCTCTATAAAAATACATGTAGGCTCGCATATGTAATAGTGTGTAAATGTAGATTTCGGACCCCATGAGGCATTATATGCTCTGTATATTAATTGGGCTTAATGTTGATTCTAATTCACTTATGCAAACGCCATATGTAGCATGATGAAATCTCACATGCAGCTGTTCGACAAAAAAAACAAACAAACATTTGGCTCCCCCAACTGGGGATTGCACATCACCGCCTGCTTGTTTAAAAATACCCACATTGACACATGAAACTGACAGCATTAAATATAAATTATGGCTATCTTTTTGATTTCGGTAACTGAGGCAAACATATGCAAAATGCACTTTATAAAATTGGTCAACATTGGACCTGGTTAATTAGCAGTTCAAGCGCCTATTGGCCAATATACGAATATTTGGCGATGGGAATCAGCGTGGAGACACTAAGAGTAAGGGACCCAGTGAGGCAAAGCTTGGTAAAGTTAGCAACCGGTTCATTATTCACTTCCAGACGTGGATTCGCGCGAATAGGCGGCCGTGGATTCGCGAATGTGCGGCCGTCGATTCGACCGTTTTTGCCGGGCTGAATATGCGGCCACGTATTCGGACTCAAAAAGCGAATACTGCGCTGTCGATTCGTCAGAATGAGCCAGTAAATCGTAACCACCGATTATCCAAAAATCTTGTAGTTAATATAGCTGAACATTTTCGGAAATGCACTCTACAATTAGTAATACTCCATGCATACTTTAAACTGACCACAATTTTGAAGGGAAATTACAAAAACATAATGTTTCTGGTATCCCACATGGGCCTCCATGGAATTAACCCAAATAGGCTCAAAATTACCCCAGTATGATAAGCTGCAAACTGCGACAGTTTCAAGGTGTTGTGTTTCCACAAACAGAGTATAAAGTTTGATGGGGTACGTCCCCACCATCACCCGGCCTGGTAGCCCTACACACCCCGGCGTGGTAGGCTTAACACTAATATATCAATTCTTGAATACCATCTATAACTCTTTAAACAGTCAGGCAGATTACCGACATTCGGCTTTGCCCGGCAATCGATTAAACATAACAAAATAGTACATGAAAGCGCATTTACGATGGCATCGTAGACGGTCTTCGAAATCGGTTGCCACCCTTCTGAAGGATTCATGCAGTCAAGCGCGTTATAGACTACAACTTAACATTCAGCTTTGCCCGGCAACCGATTAAACATAGCCGACACAGTCCGTTTTAAAAGACGAAATTTGTCAAAATAGTACATGAAATCTCATTTACCGGGGCATCGAAGACGGTCTTAGAGATCGGTTGCCACCCTGTCGAAGGATTCATGCAGTCAGTCAGGTTACCGACTACCACTTAACATTCAGCTTTGCCCGGCAACCGATTAAACATAGCCCACACACCCCGTTTTAGAAGACGAAATGTGTCAAAATAGTACATGGAAGGTCATTTACGGGGGCATCGTAGACGGTCTTAGAAATCGGTTGCCACCTTTTTGAAGCATTCATGCAGTCAAGCACGTTACCGACTACCACTTAACATTAAGTTTTGCCCGGCTTCCCATTAAACATATCCGACACAGTCCGTTTCAAAAAACGAAATTTGTCAAAATAGTAATGGAATCTCATAGACGGTCTTCGAAATCGGTTGCCACCCTGTCGAAGGATTAATGCAGTCAATCAGGTTACCCACTACCACTTAACATTCAGCTTTGCCCGGCAACCGATTAAACATAGCCCACACACCCCGTTTTAGAAGACGAAATGTGTCAAAATAGTACATGGAAGATCATTTACGGGGGCATCGTATACGGTCTTAGAAATCGGTTGCCACCTTTTTGAAGGATTCATGCAGTCAAGCACGTTACCGACTACCACTTAACATTAAGTTTTGCCCGGCTACCGATTAAACATAGCCGACACAGTCCGTTTTAAAAAACGAAATTTGTCAAAATAGTAATGGAATCTCATTTAAGGGGGCATCGTAGACGGTCTTCGAAATCGGTTGCCACCATGTCGAAGGATTCATGCAGTCAATCAGGTTACCGACTACCACTTAACATTCAGCTTTGCCCGGCAACCGATTAAACATAGCACACACACCCCGTGTTAGAAGACGAAATGTGTCAAAATAGTACATGAAAGGTCATTTACGGGGGCATCGTAGACGGTCTTAGAAATCGGTTGCCACCTTTTGAAGGATTCATGCAGTCAAGCACGTTACCGACTACCACTTAACATTAAGTTTTGCCCGGCTACCGATTAAACATAGCCGACACAGTCCGTTTTAAAAAACGAAATTTGTCAAAATAGTAATGGAATCTCATTTACGGGGGCATCGTAGACGGTCTTCGAAATCGGTTGCCAGCCTGTCGAAGGATTCATGCAGTCAATCAGGTTACCGACTACCACTTAACATTCAGCTTTGCCCGGCAACCGATTAAACATAGCCCACACACCCCGTTTTAGAAGACGAAATGTGTCAAAATAGTACATGGAAGGTCAATAACGGGGGCATCGTAGACGGTCTTAGAAATCGGTTGCCACCCCTTTGAAGGATTCATGCAGTCAAGCACGTTACCGACTACCACTTAACATTAAGTTTTGCCCGGCAACCGATTAAACATAGCCGACACAGTCCGTTTTAAAAGACGAAATTTGTCAAAATAGAACATGAAATCCCATTTACGGGGGCATCGTAGACGGTCTTCGAAATCGGTTGCCACCCTGTCGAAGGATTCATGCAGTCAAGCACGTTACCGACTACCACTTAACATTAAGTTTTGCCCGGCTACCGATTAAACATAGCCGACACAGTCCGTTTTAAAAAACGAAATTTGTCAAAATAGTAATGGAATCCCATTTACGGGGGCATCGTAGACGGTCTTCGAAATCGGTTGCCACCTTTTTGAAGGATTCATGCAGTCAATCAGGTTACCGTCTACCACTTAACATTAAGTTTTGCCCGGCTACCGATTAAACATAGCCGACACAGTCCGTTTTAAAAAACGAAATTTGTCAAAATAGTAATGGAATCATAGATTACCTGAAATCGGTTGCCACCCTGTCGAAGGATTCATGCAGTCAATCAGGTAACCGACTACCACTTAACAATCAGCTTTGCCCGGCAACCGATTAAACATAGCCCGCACACCCCGTTTTAGAAGACGAAATGTGTCAAAATAGTACATGGAAGGTCATTTACGGGGGCATCGTAGACGGTGTTAGAAATCGGTTGCCACCTTTTTGAAGGATTCATGCAGTCAAGCACGTTACCGACTACCACTTAACATTAAGTTTTGCCCGGCTACCGATTAAACATAACCGACACAGTCCGTTTTAAAAAACGAAATTTGTCAAAATAGTAATGGAATCTCATTTACGGGGGCATCGTACACGGTCTTCGAAATCGGTTGCCACCCTGTCGAAGGATTCATGCAGTCAATCAGGTTACCGACTACCACTTAACATTCAGCTTTGCCCGGCAACCGATTAAACATAGCCCACACAGCCCGTTTTAGAAGACGAAATGTGTCAAAAATAGTACATGGAATGTCATTTACGGGGGCATGGTAGACGGTCTTAGAAATGGGTTGCCACCTTTTTGAAGGATTCATGCAGTCAAGCACGTTACCGACGACCACTTAACATTAAGTTTTGCCCGGCTACCGATTAAACATAGCCGACACAGTCCGGTTTTAAAAACGAAATTTGTCAAAATAATAATGGAATCTCATTTACGGGGGCATCGTAGACGGTCTTCGAAATCGGTTGCCACCTTGACGAAAGATTCATGCAGTCAATCAGGCTACCGACTATCACTTAACATTCAGCTTTGCCCGGCAACCGATTAAACATAGCCCACACACCCCGTTTTAGAAGACGAAATGTGTCAAAATAGTACATGGAAAGTCATTTACGGGGCGTCTTCGGTATTTTATTCAGAAATCGCCGCTACCCTTTTGAAGGATTCATGCAGCTATTATCGCTATCGACTACCACTTAACATTAAGTTTTGCCCGGCTACCGATTAAATAGATAGTTTAGACAGAGTCCGTTTTAAAAACGAAATTTGTCAAAATAGTAATGGAATCCCCAGCCATGGGGGCCAGAGATTGGTCTCGCTGAAATCGGTTGCCACCCCTGTCGAAGGATTCATGCAGTCAATCAGGTTACCGACTACCACTTAACATTCAGCTTGCTCGGCAACCGATTAAACATAGCCCACACACCCCGTTTTAGAAGACGAAAACGTGTCAAAAATAGTGCTATAATTTCAAGTCAATTACGGCATCGTAGACGGTCTTCGAAATCGGTTGCCACCCTGTCGAAGGATTCATGCAGTCAAGCACGTTACCGACTACCACTTAACATTAAGTTTTGCCCGGCTACCGATTAAACATAGCCGACACAGTCCGTTTTAAAAAACGAAATTTGTCAAAATAGTAATGGAATCCCATTTACGGGGGCATCGTAGACGGTCTTCGAAATCGGTTGCCACCTTTTTGAAGGATTCATGCAGTCAATCAGGTTACCGTCTACCACTTAACATTAAGTTTTGCCCGGCTACCGATTAAACATAGCCGACACAGTCCGTTTTAAAAAACGAAATTTGTCAAAATAGTAATGGAATCTCATTTACGGGGGCATCGTAGACGGTCTTCAAAATCGATTGCCACCCTGTCCAAGGATTCATGCAGTCAATCAGGTTACCGACTACCACTTAACATTCAGCTTTGCTCGGCAACCGATTAAACATAGCCCACACACCCCGTTTTCGAAGACGAAATGTGTCAAAATAGTACATGGAAGGTCATATACGGGGGCATCGTATACGGTCTTAGTAATGGGTTGCCACCTTTTTGAAGGATTCATGCAGTCAAGCACGTTACCGACTACCACTTAACATTAAGTTTTGCCCGGCTACCGATTAAACATAGCCGACACAGTCCGTTTTATAAAACGAAATTTGTCAAAATAGTAATGGAATCTCATTTACGGGGGCATCGTAGACGGTCTTCGAAATCGGTTGCCACCCTGTCGAAGGATTCATGCAGTCAATCAGGTAACCGACTACCACTTAACAATCAGCTTTGCCCGGCAACCGATTAAACATAGCCCGCACACCCCGTTTTAGAAGACGAAATGTGTCAAAATAGTACATGGAAGGTCATTTACGGGGGCATCGTAGACGGTGTTAGAAATCGGTTGCCACCTTTTTGAAGGATTCATGCAGTCAAGCACGTTACCGACTACCACTTAACATTAAGTTTTGCCCGGCTACCGATTAAACATAACCGACACAGTCCGTTTTAAAAAACGAAATTTGTCAAAATAGTAATGGAATCTCATTTACGGGGGCATCGTACACGGTCTTCGAAATCGGTTGCCACCCTGTCGAAGGATTCATGCAGTCAATCAGGTTACCGACTACCACTTAACATTCAGCTTTGCCCGGCAACCGATTAAACATAGCCCACACAGCCCGTTTTAGAAGACGAAATGTGTCAAAAATAGTACATGGAATGTCATTTACGGGGGCATCGTAGACGGTCTTAGAAATCGGTTGCCACCTTTTTGAAGGATTCATGCAGTCAAGCACGTTACCGACTACCACTTAACATTAAGTTTTGCCCGGCTACCGATTAAACATAGCCGACACAGTCCGTTTTAAAAACGAAATTTGTCAAAATAGTAATGGAATCTCATTTACGGGGGCATCGTAGACGGTCTTCGAAATCGGTTGCCACCTTGACGAAGGATTCATGCAGTCAATCAGGTTACCGACTACCACTTAACATTCAGCTTTGCCCGGCAACCGATTAAACATAGCCCACACACCCCGTTTTAGAAGACGAAATGTGTCAAAATAGTACATGGAAAGTCATTTACGGGGGCATCGTAGACGGTCTTAGAAATCGGTTGCCACCTTTTTGAAGGATTCATGCAGTCAAGCACGTTACCGACTACCACTTAACATTAAGTTTTGCCCGGCTACCGATTAAACATAGCCGACACAGTCCGCTTTAAAAAACGAAATTTGTCAAAATAGTAATGGAATCTCATTTACGGGGGCATCGTAGACGGTCTTCGAAATCGGTTGCCACCCTGTCGAAGGATTCATGCAGTCAATCAGGTTACCGACTACCACTTAACATTAAGTTTTGCCCGGCTACCGATTAAACATAGGCGACACAGTCCGTTTTAAAAAACGAAATTTGTCAAAATAGCAATGGAATCTCATTTACGGGGGCATCGTACACGGTCTTCGAAATCGATTGCCACCCTGTCGAAGGATTCATGCAGTCAATCAGGTTACCGACTACCACTTAACATTCAGCTTTGCCCGGCAACCGATTAAACATAGCCCACACACCCCGTTTTAGAAGACGAATTGTGTCAAAATAGTACATGGAAGGTCATTTACGGGGGCATCGTATACGGTCTTAGAAATCGGTTGCCACCTTTTTGAAGGATTCATGCAGTCAAACACGTTACCGACTACCACTTAACATTAAGTTTTGCCCGGCTACCGATTAAACATAGCCGACACAGTCCGTTTTAAAAAACGAAATTTGTCAAAATAGTAATGGAATCTCATTTACGGAGGCATCGTAGACGGTCTTCGAAATCGGTTGCCACCCTGTCGAAGGATTCATGCAGTCAATCAGGCTACCGACTACCACTTAACATTCAGCTTTGCCCGCCAACCGATTAAACATAGCCCACACACCCCGTTTTAGAAGACGTAATGTGTCAAAATAGTACATGGAAGGTCATTTACCGGGGCATCGTAGACGGTCTTCGAAATCGGTTGCCACCCTGTCGAAGGATTCATGCAGTCAATCAGGTTACCGACTACCACTTAACATTCAGTTTTGCCCGGCTACCGATTAAACATGGCCGACACAGTCCGTTTTAAAAATCGAAATTTGTCAAAATAGTAATGGAATCTCATTTACGGGGGCAGCGTAGACGGTCTTCGAAATCGGTTGCCACCCTGTCGAAGGATTCATGCAGTCAATCAGGTTACCGACTACCCCTCAACATTCAGCTTTGCCCGGCAACCGATTAAACATAGCCCACACACCCCGTTTTAGAATACGAAATGTGACAAAATAGTACATGGAAGGTCATTTACGGGGGCATCGTAGACGGTGTTAGAAATCGGTTGCCACCTTTTTGAAGGATGCATGCAGTCAAGCACGTTACCTACTACCACTTAACATTATGTTTTGCCCGGCTACCGATTAAACATAGCCGACACAGTCCGTTTTAAAAAACGAAATTTGTCAAAATAGTAATGGAATCTCATTTACGGGGGCATCGTAGAGGGTCTTCGAAATCGGTTGCCACCCTGTCGAAGGATTCATGCAGTCAATCAGGTTATCGACTACCACTTAACATTCAGCTTTGCCCGGCAACCGATTAAACATAGCCCACACACCCCGTTTTAGAAGACGAAATGTGTCAAAAATAGTACATGGAATGTCAATTACGGGGGCATCGTACACGGTCTTAGAAATCGGTTGCCACCTTTTTGAAGGATTCATGCAGTCAAGCACGTTACCGACTACCACTTAACATTAAGTTTTGCCCGGCTACCGATTAAACATAACCGACACAGTCCGCTTTAAAAAACGAAATTTGTCAAAATAGTAATGGAATCTCATTTACGGGGGCATCGTAGACGGTCTTCGAAATCGGTTGCCACCCTGTCGAAGGATTCATGCAGTCAATCAGGTTACCGACTACCACTTAACATTAAGTTTTGCCCGGCTACCGATTAAACATAGGCGACACAGTCCGTTTTAAAAAACGAAATTTGTCAAAATAGCAATGGAATCTCATTTACGGGGGCATCGTACACGGTCTTCGAAATCGATTGCCACCCTGTCGAAGGATTCATGCAGTCAATCAGGTTACCGACTACCACTTAACATTCAGCTTTGCCCGGCAACCGATTAAACATAGCCCACACACCCCGTTTTAGAAGACGAATTGTGTCAAAATAGTAAATGGAAGGTCATTTACGGGGGCATCGTATACGGTCTTAGAAATCGGTTGCCACCTTTTTGAAGGATTCATGCAGTCAAACACGTTACCGACTACCACTTAACATCAAGTTTTGCCCGGCTACCGATTAAACATAGCCGACAGAGTCCGTTTTAAAAAACGAAATTTGTCAAAATAGTAATGGAATCTCATTTACGGAGGCATCGTAGACGGTCTTCGAAATCGGTTGCCACCCTCTCGAAGGATTCATGCAGTCAATCAGGCTACCGACTACCACTTAACATTCAGCTTTGCCCGTCAACCGATTAAACATAGCCCACACACCCCGTTTTAGAAGACGTAATGTGTCAAAATAGTACATGGAAGGTCATTTACCGGGGCATCGTAGACGGTCTTCGAAATCGGTTGCCACCCTGTCGAAGGATTCATGCAGTCAATCAGGTTACCGACTACCACTTAACATTCAGTTTTGCCCGGCTACCGATTAAACATGGCCGACACAGTCCGTTTTAAAAATCGAAATTTGTCAAAATAGTAATGGAATCTCATTTACGGGGGCAGCGTAGACGGTCTTCGAAATCGGTTGCCACCCTGTCGAAGGATTCATGCAGTCAATCAGGTTACCGACTACCCCTCAACATTCAGCTTTGCCCGGCAACCGATTAAACATAGCCCACACACCCCGTTTTAGAATACGAAATGTGACAAAATAGTACATGGAAGGTCATTTACGGGGGCATCGTAGACGGTGTTAGAAATCGGTTGCCACCTTTTTGAAGGATGCATGCAGTCAAGCACGTTACCGACTACCACTTAACATTATGTTTTGCCCGGCCACCGATTAAACATAGCCGACACAGTCCGTTTTAAAAAACAAAATTTGTCAAAATAGTAATGGAATCTCATTTACGGGGGCATCGTAGACGGTCTTCGAAATCGGTTGCCACCCTGTCGAAGGATTCATGCAGTCAATCAGGTTACCGACTACCACTTAACATTCAGCTTTGCCCGGCAACCGATTAAACATAGCCCACACTTCCCGTTTTAAAAGACGAAATGTGTCAAAATAGTACATGGAAGGTCATTTACGGGGGCATCGTAGACGGTCTTAGAAATCGGTTGCCACCTTTTTGAAGGATTCATGCAGTCAAGCACGTTACCGACTACCACTTAACATTAAGTTTTGCCCGGCTACCCTTTAAACATAGCCGACACAGTCCGTTTTAAAAGACGAAATTTGTCAAAATAGTAATGGAATCTCATTTACGGGGGCATCGTAGACGGTCTTCGAAATTGGTTGCCACCCTGTCGAAGGATTCATGCAGTCAATCTTTTTACCGACTACCACTTAACATTCAGCTTTGCCCGGCAACCGATTAAACATAGCCCACAGACCCCGTTTTAGAAGACGAAATGTGTCAAAATAGTACATGGAAGGTCATTTACGGGGGCATCGTAGACGGTCTTAGAAATCGGTTGCCACCTTTTTTGAAGGATTCAGGCAGTCAAGCACGTTACCGACTACCACTTAACATTAAGTTTTGCCCGGCTACCGATTAAACATAGCCGACACAGTCCGTTTTAAAAAACAAAATTTGTCAAAATAGTAATGGAATCTCATTTACGGGGGCATCGTAGACGGTCTTCGAAATCGGTTGCTACCCTGTCGAAGGATTCATGCAGTCAAGCACGTTACCAACTACCACTTAACATTCAGCTTTGGGCAGCAACCTATTAAACATAGCCCACACACCCCGTTTTAGAAGACGGAATGTGTCAAAATAGTACATGGAAGGTCATTTACGGGGGCATCGTAGACGGTCTTAGAAATCGGTTGCCACCTTTTTGAAGGGTTCATGCAGTCAAGCACGTTACCCACTACCACTTAACATTAAGTTTTGCCCGGCCACCGATTAAACATAGCCGACACAGTCCGTTTTAAGAAACGAAATTTGTCAAAATAGTAATGGAATCTCCTTTACGGGGGCATCGTAGACGGTCTTCAAAATCCGTTGCCACCCTGTCCAAGGATTCATGCAGTCATTAAGGTTACCGACTACCACTTAATATTCAGCTTTGCCCGGCAACCCATTAAACATGGCCCACACACCCCGTTTTGGAAGACGAAATGTATCAAAATAGTATATGGAAGGTCATATACGGGGGCATCGTATACGGTCTTAGAAATCGGTTGCCACCTTTTTGAAGGATTCATGCAGTCAAGCACGTTACCGACTATCACTTAACATTAAGTTTTTCCCGGCTACCGATTAGACATAGCCGACACAGTCCGTTTTAAGAAACGAAATTTGTCAAAATAGTAATGGAATCTCATTTACGGGGGCATCGTACGTAGTCTTCAAAACGAATGTTGCCACCCTGTCGATTCCTGCAGTCAATCAGGTTACCGACGCCACTTAAATTCAGCTTTGCCCGCAACCGATTAAACATAGCCCACACACCCCGTTTTAGATTACGAAATGTGTCAAAATAGTATATGAAATCTCATTTACGGGGGCATCGTAGACGGTCTTCGAAATCGGTTGCCACCTTTTTGAAGGATTCATGCAGTCAAGCACGTTACCGACTACCACTTAACATTAAGTTTTTCCCGGCTACCGATTAAACATAGCCGACACAGTCCGTTTTAAAAAACGAAATTTGTCAAAATAGTAATGGAATCTCATTTACGGGGGCATCGTAGTCCTACGAAATCGAAGTCTTCGAAATCTTCGAAATCGGTTGCCACCCTGTCGATGGATTCCTGCAGTCAATCAGGTTACCGACAACCACTTAACATTCAGCTTTGCCCGACAACCGATTAAACATAACCCACACACCCCGTTTTAGAAGACGAAATGTGTCAAAATAGTAATGGAATCTCATTTACGGGGGCATCGTAGACGGTCTTCGAAATCGGTTGCCACCCTGCCGAAGGATTCATGCAGTCAATCAAGTTACCGACTACCAATTAACATTCAGCTTTGCCCGGCAACCGATTAAACATAGCCCACACACCCCGTTTTAGAAGACGAAATGTGTCAAAATAGTACATGGAAGATCATTTACGGGGGCATCGTAGACGGTCTTAGAAATCGGTTGCCACCTTTTTGAAGGATACATGCAGTCAAGCACGTTACCGACTACCACTTAACATTAAGTTTTGCCCGGCTACCGATTAAACATAGCCGACACAGTCCGTTTTAAAAAACGAAATGTGTCAAAATAGTAATGGAATCTCATTTAAGGGGGCATCGTAGATGGTCTTCGAAATCGGTTGCCACCTTGTCGAAGGATTCATGCAGTCGATCAGGTTACCGACTACTTAACATTCAGCTTTGCCCGGCAACCGATTAAACATAGCCCACACACCCCGTTTTAGAAGACGAAATGTGTCAAAATAGTACATGGAAGGTCATTTACGGGGGCATCGTAGACGATCTTAGAAATCGGTTGCCACTTTTTTGAAGGATTCATGCAGTCAAGCATGTTACCAACTACCACTTAACATTAACTTTTGCCCGGCTACCGATTAAACATAGCCGACACAGTCCGTTTAAAAAAACGAAATTTGCCAAAATAGTAATGGAATCTCATTTACGAGGGCATCGTAGACGGTCTTCGAAATCGGTTGCCACCATTTTGAAGGACTCATGCAGTCAAGCACGTTACCGTCTACCACTTAACATTAAGTTTTGCCCGGCTACCGATTAAACATAGCCGACACAGTCCGTTTTAAAAAACGAAATTTGTCAAAATAGTAATGGAATCTCATTTACGGGGGCATCGTAGACGGTCTTCAAAATCGGTTGCCACCCTGTCGAAGGATTCATGCAGTCAATCAGATTACCGACTACCACTTAACATTCAGCTTTGCCCGGCAACCGATTAAACATAGCCCACACACCCCGTTTTAGAAGACGAAATGTGTCAAAATAGTACATGGAAGGTCATTTACGGGGGCATCGTAGACGGTCTTAGAAATCAGTTGCCACTTTTTTGAAGGATTCATGCAGTCAAGCATGTTACCAACTACCACTTAACATTAAGTTTTGCCCGGCTACCGATTAAACATAGCCGACACAGTCCGTTTTAAAAGACGAAATGTGTCAAAATAGTACATGGAAGGTCATATACGGGGGCATCGTAGACGGTCTTCGAAATCGGTTGCCACTCTCTCGAAGGATTTATGCAGTCAATCGGGTTACCGTCTATCACTTAACATTCAGCTTTGCCCGGCAACCGATTAAACATAGCCGACACACCCCGTTTAAAAAATCGAAATTTGTCAAAATAGTAATGGAATCTCATTTAAGGGGGCATCGTAGACGGTCTTCAAAATCGGTTGCCACCCTGTCGAAGGATTCATGCAGTCAATCAGGTTACTGACTACCACTTAACATTCAGCTTTGCCAGGCAACCCATTAAACATAGCCCACACACCCCGTTTTCGAAGACGAAATGTGTCAAAATAGTACATGGAAGGTCATATACGGGGGCATCGTATACGGTCTTAGAAATCGGTTGTCACCTTTTTGAAGGATTCATGCAGTCAAGCACGTTACCGACTATCACTTAACATTAAGTTTTGCCCGGCTACCGATTAAACATAGCCGACACAGTCCGTTTTAAGAAACGAAATTTGTCAAAATAGTAATGGAATCTCATTTACGGGGGCATCGTAGTCCTTCGAAATCGAAGTCTTCGAAATCTTCGAAATCGGTTGCCACCCTGTCGAAGGATTCATGCAGTCAATCAGGTTACGGACTACCAATTAACATTCAGCTTTGCCCGGCAACCGATTAGACATAGCCCACACCCCCCGTTTTAGAAGACGAAATGTGACAAAATAGTACATGTAAGATCATTTACGGGGGCATCGTAGACGGTCTTACAAATCGGTTGCCACCTTTTTGAAGGATTCATGCAGTCAATCAGATTACTGACTGCCACTTAACATTCAGCTTTTCCCGGCAACCGATTAAACATAGCCCACACACCCCGTTTTAGAAGACGAAATCTGTCAAAATAGTACATGGAAGGTCATTTACGGGGGCATCGTAGACGGTCTTAGAAATCGGTTGCCACTTTTTTGAAGGATTCATGCAGGCAAGCATGTTATCAACTACCACTTAACATTAAGTTTTGCCCGGCTACCGATTAAACATAGCCGACACAGTCCGTTTTAAAAGACGAAATGTGTCAAAATAGTACATGGAAGATCATTTACGGGAGCATCGTAGACGGTCTTCGAAATCGGTTGCCACCCTGTCGAAGGATTTATGCAGTCAATCGGGTTACCGACTATCACTTAACATTCAGCTTTGCCCGGGAGCCGATTAAACATAGCCCACACACCCAGTTTTAGAAGACGAAATGTGTCAAAATAGTACATGGAAGGTCATTTACGGGGGCATCGTAGGCGGTCTTAGAAATCGGTTGCCACCTTTTTGAAGGATTCATGCAGTCAAGCACGTTACCGACTACCACTTAACATTAAGTTTTGCCCGTCTACCGATTAAACATAGCCGACACAGTCCGTTTTAAAAAACGAAATTTGTCAAAATAGTAATGGAATCTCATTTAAGGGGGCATCGTAGACGGTCTTAGAAATCGGTTGCCACCTTTTTGAAGGATTCATGCAGTCAAGCACGTTACCGACTACCACTTAACATTATGTTTTGCCCGGCCACCGATTAAACATAGCCGACACAGTCCGTTTTAAAAAAACGAAATTTGTCAAAATAGTAATGGAATCTCATTTACGGGGGCATCGTATACGGTCTTCGAAATTGGTTGCCACCCTGTCGAAGGATTCATGCAGTCAATCTTTTTACCGACTACCACTTAACATTCAGCTTTGCCCGGCAACCGATTAAACATAGCCCACGGACCCCGTTTTAGAAGACGAAATGTGTCAAAATAGTACATGGAAGGTCATTTACGGGGGCATCGTAGACGGTCTTAGAAATCGGTTGCCACCTTTTTTGAAGGATTCAGGCAGTCAAGCACGTTACCGACTACCACTTAACATTAAGTTTTGCCCGGCTACCGATTAAACATAGCCGACACAGTCCGTTTTAAAAAACAAAATTTGTCAAAATAGTAATGGAATCTCATTTACGGGGGCATCGTAGACGGTCTTCGAAATCGGTTGCTACCCTGTCGAAGGATTCATGCAGTCAAGCACGTTACCAACTACCACTTAACATTCAGCTTTGGGCAGCAACCTATTAAACATAGCCCACACACCCCGTTTTAGAAGACGGAATGTGTCAAAATAGTACATGGAAGGTCATTTACGGGGGCATCGTAGACGGTCTTAGAAATCGGTTGCCACCTTTTTGAAGGGTTCATGCAGTCAAGCACGTTACCCACTACCACTTAACATTAAGTTTTGCCCGGCCACCGATTAAACATAGCCGACACAGTCCGTTTTAAGAAACGAAATTTGTCAAAATAGTAATGGAATCTTATTTACGGGGGCATCGTAGACGGTCTTCAAAATCCGTTGCCACCCTGTCCAAGGATTCATGCAGTCATTAAGGTTACCGACTACCACTTAATATTCAGCTTTGCCCGGCAACCCATTAAACATGGCCCACACACCCCGTTTTGGAAGACGAAATGTATCAAAATAGTATATGGAAGGTCATATACGGGGGCATCGTATACGGTCTTAGAAATCGGTTGCCACCTTTTTGAAGGATTCATGCAGTCAAGCACGTTACCGACTATCACTTAACATTAAGTTTTTCCCGGCTACCGATTAGACATAGCCGACACAGTCCGTTTTAAGAAACGAAATTTGTCAAAATAGTAATGGAATCTCATTTACGGGGGCATCGTAGTCCTACGAAATCGAAGTCTTCGAAATCATCGAAATCGGTTGCCACCCTGTCGATGGATTCCTGCAGTCAATCAGGTTACCGACTGCCACTTAACATTCAGCTTTGCCCGACAACCGATTAAACATAGCCCACACACCCCGTTTTAGAAGACGAAATGTGTCAAAATAGTAATGGAATCTCATTTACGGGGGCATCGTAGACGGTCTTCGAAATCGGTTGCCACCCTGTCGAAGGATTCATGCAGTCAATCAGGTTACCGACTACCACTCAACATTCAGCTTTGCCCGGCAACCGATTAAACATAGCCCACACACTCCGTTTTAGAATACGAAATGTGACAATATAGTACATGTAAGGTCATTTACGGGGGCATCGTAAACGGTCTTAGAAATCGGTTGCCACCTTTTTGAAGGATTCATGCAGTCAAGCACGTTACCGACTACCACTTAACATTAAGTTTTGCCCGGGTACCGATTAAACACAGCCGACACAGTCCGTTTTAAAAAACGAAATTTGTCAAAATAGTAATGGAATCTCATTTACGGGGGCATCGTAGAGTAGACGGTCTTCGAAATCGGAAGCCACCCTGTCGAAGGATTCATGCAGTCAATCAAGTTACCGACTACCAATTAACATTCAGCTTTGCCCGGCAACCGATTAAACATAGCCCACACACCCCGTTTTAGAAGACGAAATGTGTCAAAATAGTACATGGAAGATCATTTACGGAGGCATCGTAGACGGTCTTAGAAATCGGTTGCCACCTTTTTGAAGGATACATGCAGTCAAGCACGTTACCGACTACCACTTAACATTAAGTTTTGCCCGGCTACCGATTAAACATAGCCGACACAGTCCGTTTTAAAAAACGAAATTTGTCAAAATAGTAATGGAATCTCATTTACGGGGGCATCGTAGACGGTCTTCGAAATCGGTTGCCACTCTGTCGAAGGATTCATGCAGTCAATCAAGTTACCGACTACCAATTAACATTCAGCTTTGCCCGGCAACCGATTAAACATAGCCCACACACCCCGTTTTAGAAGACGAAATGTGTCAAAATAGTACATGGAAGGTCATTTACGGGGGCATCGTAGACGATCTTAGAAATCGGTTGCCACTTTTTTGAAGGATTCATGCAGTCAAGCATGTTACCAACTACCACTTAACATTAAGTTTTGCCCGGCTACCGATTAAACATAGCCGACACAGTCCGTTTAAAAAAACGAAATTTGCCAAAATAGTAATGGAATCTCATTTACGAGGGCATCGTAGACGGTCTTCGAAATCGGTTGACACCATTTTGAAGGACTCATGCAGTCAAGCACGTTACCGTCTACCACTTAACATTAAGTTTTGCCCGGCTACCGATTAAACATAGCCGACACAGTCCGTTTTAAAAAACGAAATTTGTCAAAATAGTAATGGAATCTCATTTAAGGAGCATCGTAGACGGTCTTCAAAATCGGTTGCCACCCTGTCGAAGGATTCATGCAGTCAATCAGATTACCGACTACCACTTAACATTCAGCTTTGCCCGGCAACCGATTAAACATAGCCCACACACCCCGTTTTAGAAGACGAAATGTGTCAAAATAGTACATGGAAGGTCATTTACGGGGGCATCGTAGACGGTCTTAGAAATCAGTTGCCACTTTTTTGAAGGATTCATGCAGTCAAGCATGTTACCAACTACCACTTAACATTAAGTTTTGCCCGGCTACCGATTAAACATAGCCGACACAGTCCGTTTTAAAAGACGAAATGTGTCAAAATAGTACATGGAAGGTCATATACGGGGGCATCGTAGACGGTCTTCGAAATCGGTTGCCACTCTCTCGAAGGATTTATGCAGTTAATCGGGTTACCGTCTATCACTTAACATTCAGCTTTGCCCGGCAACCGATTAAACATAGCCGACACACCCCGTTTAAAAAATCGAAATTTGTCAAAATAGTAATGGAATCTCATTTAAGGGGGCATCGTAGACGGTCTTCAAAATCGGTTGCCACCCTGTCGAAGGATTCATGCAGTCAATCAGGTTACTTCCGTCTATCACTTAACATTCAGCTTTGCCCGGCAACCGATTAAACATAGCCGACACACCCCGTTTAAAAAATCGAAATTTGTCAAAATAGTAATGGAATCTCATTTAAGGGGGCATCGTAGACGGTCTTCAAAATCGGTTGCCACCCTGTCGAAGGATTCATGCAGTCAATCAGGTTCAGCTTTGCCAGGCAACCCATTAAACATAGCCCACACACCCCGTTTTCGAAGACGAAATGTGTCAAAATAGTACATGGAAGGTCATATACGGGGGCATCGTATACGGTCTTAGAAATCGGTTGTCACCTTTTTGAAGGATTCATGCAGTCAAGCACGTTACCGACTATCACTTAACATTAAGTTTTGCCCGGCTACCGATTAAACATAGCCGACACAGTCCGTTTTAAGAAACGAAATTTGTCAAAATAGTAATGGAATCTCATTTACGGGGGCATCGTAGTCCTTCGAAATCGAAGTCTTCGAAATCTTCGAAATCGGTTGCCACCCTGTCGAAGGATTCATGCAGTCAATCAGGTTACGGACTACCAATTAACATTCAGCTTTGCCCGGCAACCGATTAGACATAGCCCACACCCCCCGTTTTAGAAGACGAAATGTGACAAAATAGTACATGTAAGATCATTTACGGGGGCATCGTAGACGGTCTTACAAATCGGTTGCCACCTTTTTGAAGGATTCATGCAGTCAATCAGATTACTGACTGCCACTTAACATTCAGCTTTTCCCGGCAACCGATTAAACATAGCCCACACACCCCGTTTTAGAAGACGAAATCTGTCAAAATAGTACATGGAAGGTCATTTACGGGGGCATCGTAGACGGTCTTAGAAATCGGTTGCCACTTTTTTGAAGGATTCATGCAGGCAAGCATGTTATCAACTACCACTTAACATTAAGTTTTGCCCGGCTACCGATTAAACATAGCCGACACAGTCCGTTTTAAAAGACGAAATGTGTCAAAATAGTACATGGAAGATCATTTACGGGAGCATCGTAGACGGTCTTCGAAATCGGTTGCCACCCTGTCGAAGGATTTATGCAGTCAATCGGGTTACCGACTATCACTTAACATTCAGCTTTGCCCGGGAGCCGATTAAACATAGCCCACACACCCAGTTTTAGAAGACGAAATGTGTCAAAATAGTACATGGAAGGTCATTTACGGGGGCATCGTAGGCGGTCTTAGAAATCGGTTGCCACCTTTTTGAAGGATTCATGCAGTCAAGCACGTTACCGACTACCACTTAACATTAAGTTTTGCCCGTCTACCGATTAAACATAGCCGACACAGTCCGTTTTAAAAAACGAAATTTGTCAAAATAGTAATGGAATCTCATTTAAGGGGGCATCGTAGACGGTCTTAGAAATCGGTTGCCACCTTTTTGAAGGATTCATGCAGTCAAGCACGTTACCGACTACCACTTAACATTATGTTTTGCCCGGCCACCGATTAAACATAGCCGACACAGTCCGTTTTAAAAAAACGAAATTTGTCAAAATAGTAATGGAATCTCATTTACGGGGGCATCGTATACGGTCTTCGAAATTGGTTGCCACCCTGTCGAAGGATTCATGCAGTCAATCTTTTTACCGACTACCACTTAACATTCAGCTTTGCCCGGCAACCGATTAAACATAGCCCACGGACCCCGTTTTAGAAGACGAAATGTGTCAAAATAGTACATGGAAGGTCATTTACGGGGGCATCGTAGACGGTCTTAGAAATCGGTTGCCACCTTTTTTGAAGGATTCAGGCAGTCAAGCACGTTACCGACTACCACTTAACATTAAGTTTTGCCCGGCTACCGATTAAACATAGCCGACACAGTCCGTTTTAAAAAACGAAATTTGTCAAAATAGTAATGGAATCTCATTTACGGGGCCATCGTAGACGGTCTTCGAAATCGGTTGCCACCCTGTCGAAGGATTCATGCAGTCAATCAGGTTACCGACTACCAATTAACATTCAGCTTTGCCCGGCAACCGATTAAACATAGCCCACACACCCCGTTTTAGAAGACGAAATGTGTCAAAATAGTACATGGAAGATCATTTACGGGGGCATCGTAGACGGTCTTCGAAATCGGTAAATGATGTTCCATGTACTATTTTGACACATTTCGTCTTTTAAAACGGGGTGTGTGGGCTATGTTTAATCGGTTGCCGGGCAAAGCTGAATGTTAATTGGTAGTCGGTAACCTGATTGACTGCATGAATCCTTCGACAGGGTGGCAACCGATTTCGAAGAACGTCTACGATGCCCCCGTAAATGAGATTCCATTACTATTTTGACAAATTTCCTTTTTTTAAAATGGACTGTGTCGGCTATGTTTAATCGGTAGCCGGACAAAACTTAATGTTAAGTGGTAGTCGGTAACGTGCTTGACTGCATGAATGCTTCAAAAAGGTGGCAACCGATTTCTAAGACCGTCTACGATGCCCCCGTAAATGATCTTCCATGTACTATTTTGACACATTTCGTCTTTTAAAACGGGGTGTGTGGGCTATGTTTAATGGGTTGCCGGGCAAAGCTGAATGTTAAGTGGTAGTCGGTAACCTGATTGACTGCATGAATCCTTCGACAGGGTGGCAACCGATTTCGAAGACCGTCTACGATGCCCCCGTAAATGAGATTCCATTATTATTTTGACACATTTCGTCTTCTAAAACGGGGTCTGTGGGCTATGTTTAATCGGTTGCCGGGCAAAGCTGAATGTTAGGTGGTAGTCGGTAAAAAGATTGACAGCATGAATCCTTCGACAGGGTGGCAACCGATTTCTCAGACCGTCTACGATGCCCCCTTAAATGAGATTCCATTACTATTTTGACAAATTTCGTTTTTAAAATGGACTGTGTCGGCTATGTTTAATCGGTAGCCGGGCAAAACTTAATGTTAAGTGGTAGTCGGTAACGTGCTTGACTGCATGAATCCTTCAAAAAGGTGGCAACCGATTTCTAAGACCGTCTACGATACCCCCGTAAATGACCTTCCATGTACTATTTTGACACATTTCGTCTTCTAAAACGGGGTGTGTGGGCTATGTTTAATCGGTTGCCGGGCAAAGCTGAATGTTAAGTGGTAGTCGGTAACCTGATTGACTGCATGAATCCTTCGACAGTGTGGCAACCGATTTTGAAGACCGTCTACGATGCCCCCGTACATGAGATTCCATTACTGTTTTGACAAATTTCGTTTTTTAAAACGGACTGTGTTGGCTATGTTTAATCGGTAGCCGGGCAAAACTTAATGTTAAGTGGTAGTCGGTAACGTGCTTGACTGCATGAATCCTTCAAAAAGGTAGCAACCGATTTCTAAGACCGTCTACGATGCCCCCGTAAATGACCTTCCATGTACTATTTTGTCACATTTCGTCTTCTAAAACGGGATGTGTGGGCTATGTTTAATCGGTTGCCGGGCAAAGCTGAATGTTGAGTGGTAGTCGGTAACCTGATTGACTGCATGAATCCTTCGAGAGGGTGGCAACCGATTTTGAAGAACGTCTACGATGCCCCCGTACATGAGATTCCATTACTGTTTTGACAAATTTCGTTTTTTAAAACGGACTGTGTTGGCTATGTTTAATCGGTAGCCGGGCAAAACTTAATGTTAAGTGGTAGTCGGTAACGTGCTTGACTGCATGAATCCTTCAAAAGGTGGCAACCGATTTCTAAGACCGTCTACGATGCCGCCGTAAATGACCTTCCATGTACTATTTTGACACATTTCGTCTTCTAAAACGGGGTGTGTGGGCTATGTTTAATCGGTTGCCGGGCAAAGCTGAATGTTAAGTGGTAGTGGGTAACCTGATTGACTGCATGAATCCTTCGACAGGGTGGCAATCGATTTTGAAGACCGTCTACGATGCCCCCGTAAATGAGACTCCATTACTATTTTGACAAATTTCGTTTTTTAAAACGGACTGTGTCGGCTATGTTTAATCGGTAGCCGGGCAAAACTTAATGTTAATTGGTAGTCGGTAACGTGCTTGACTGCATGAATCCTTCAAAAAGGTGGCAACGGATATCTAAGACCGTCTACGATGACCCCGTAAATGACATTCCATGTACTATTTTGACACATTTCGTCTTCTAAAACGGGGTGTGTGGGCTATGTTTAATCGGTTGCCGGGCAAAGCTGAATGTTAAGTGGTAGTCGGTAATCTGATTGACAGCATGAATCCTTCGACAGGGTGGCAACCGATTTCGAAGACCGTCTACGATGCCCCCGTAATTGAGATTCCAATACTATTTTGACAAATTTGGTTTTTTAAAACGGACTGTGTCGGCTATGTTTAATCGGTAGCCGGGCAATCTTAATGTTAAGTGGTAGTGGGTAACGTGCTTGACTGCATGAATCCTTCAAAAAGGTGGCAACCGATTTCTAAGACCGTCTACGATGCCCCCGTAAATGAGATTCCATTACTATTTGACAAATTTCGTTTTTTAAAACGGACTGTGTCGGCTATGTTTAATCGGTAGCCGGGCAAAACTTAATGTTAAGTGGTAGTCGGTAACGTGCTTGACTGCATGAATGCTTCAAAAAGGTGGCAACCGATTTCTAAGACCGTCTACGATGCCCCCGTAAATGACCTTCCATGTACTATTTTGACACATTTAGTCTTCTAAAATGGGGTATGTGGGCTATGTTTAATCGGTTGCCGGGCAAAACTGAATGTTAAGTGGTAGTCGGTAAAAAGATTGACTGCATGAATCCTTCGAGAGGGTGGCAACCGATTTCTAAGACCGTCTACGATGCCCCCTTAAATGAGATTCCATTACTATTTTGACAAATTTCGTTTTTTAAAATGGACTGTGTCGGCTATGTTTAATAGGTAGCCGGGCAAAACTTAATGTTAAGTGGTAGTCGGTAACGTGGTTGACTGCATGAATCCTTCAAAAAGGTGGCAACCGATTTCTAAGACCGTCTACGATGCCCCCGTAAATGACCTTCCATGTACTATTTTGACACATTTCGTCTTCTAAAACGGGGTCTGTGGGCTATGTTTAATCGGTTGCCGGGCAAAGCTGAATGTTAGGTGGTAGTCGGTAAAAAGATTGACAGCATGAATCCTTCGACAGGGTGGCAACCGATTTCTAAGACCGTCTACGATGCCCCCTTAAATGAGATTCCATTACTATTTTGACAAATTTCGTTTTTTAAAATGGACTGGGTCGGCTATGTTTAATCGGTAGCCGGGCAAAACTTAATGTTAAGTGGTAGTCGGTAACGTGCTTGACTGCATGAATCCTTCAAAAAGGTGGCAACCGATTTCTAAGACCGTCTAAGATGCCCCCGTAATTGACCTTCCATGTACTATTTTTGACACATTTCGTCTTCTAAAACGGGGTGTGTGGGCTATGTTTAATCGGTTGCCGGGCAAAGCTGAATGTTAAGTGGTATTCGGTAACGTGCTTGACTGCATGAATCCTTCAAAAGGGTGGCAACCGATTTCTAAGACCGTCTACGATGCCCCCGTAAATGAGATTTCATGTACTTTTTGACAAAGTTCGTCTTTTAAAACGGACTGTGTCGGCTATGTTTAATCGGTAGCCGGGCAAAACTTAATGGTAAGTGGTAGTCGGTAACGTGCTTGACTGCATCAATCCTTCAAAAAGGTGGCAACCGATTTCTAAGACCGTCTACGATGCCCCCGTAAATGATCTTCCATGTACTATTTTGACACATTTCGTCTTTTAAAACGGGATGTCTGGGCTATGTTTAATCGGTTGCCGGGCAAAGCTGAATGTTAAGTGGTAGTCGGTAACCTGATTGACTGCATGAATCCTTCGACAGGGTGGCAACCGATCTCTAAGACCGTCTTCGATGCCCCGGTAAATGAGATTTCATGTACTATTTTGACAAATTTCGTCTTTTAAAACGGACTGTGTCGGCTATGTTTAATCGGTTGCCGGGCAAAGCTAAATGTTAAGTGGTAGTCTATAACCCGCTTGACTGCATGAATCCTTCAGAAGGGTGGCAACCGATTCCGAAGACCGTCTACGATACCACCGTAAATGGGCTTTCATGTACTATTTTGTTATGTTTAATCGGTTGCCGGGCAAAGCCGAATGTCGGTAATCTGCCTGACTGTTTAAAGAGTTATAGATGGTATTCAAGAATTGATATATTAGTTTTAAGCCTACCACGCCGGGGTGTGTAGGGCTACCAGGCCGGGTGATGGTGGGGACGTACCCCATCAAACTTTATACTCTGTTTGTGGAAACACAACACCTTGAAACTGTCGTAGTTTGCAGCTTATCATACTGAGGTAATTTTGAGCCTATTTGGGTTAATTTCATGGAGGCCCATGTGGGATACCAGAAACATTATGTTTTTGTAATTTCCCTTCAAAATTGTGGTCAGTTTAAAGTATGCATGGAGTATTACTAATTGTAGAGTGCATTTCCGAAAATTTTCAGCTATATTAACTACAAGATTTTTGGATAATCGGGGGTTACGATTTACTGGCTCATTCTGACGAATCGACGGCGCAGTATTCGCTTTTTTAGTCCGAATACGTGGCCGCATATTCAGCCCGGCAAAAACGGTCGAATCGACGGCCGCACATTCGCGAATCCACGGCCGCCTATTCGCGCGAATCCACGGCTGGAAGTGAATAATGAACCGGTTGCTAACTTTACCAAGCTGTGCATGTTTGGGTTTAGGGAAAATGAATAAAACATCATATATAATTCGTCTGCAGTTTGGAACTTAATATGAATATACCGTATTATGTTTCTTGTAACAAGATTGATTATCCTCCTAAACTTTCAAAATAGGAAATACTTAAGACAAATTCTGTCACTTTCCTTTTCTCTCCGCGTTTATGTATATTTATGCATCCAGGATATAACTCAAGGTAAAGTGACATAAACATAAATTAGAATGAATGAAACTTCGAAGATTTAAGTCATTTTTGATATATACTCTATGTTTCGGTACTTCTGTCATTACCAGGAAATACATACGAACTAAACAAGGCATACATTTGGATATATATAAGGCACAGTGGTGTGAGCAGAAGTTTACATGAATAAGTTAAAACAACATAAATACAAGGGAGAAATACAGGTGAGAATTTATTATCTAAATACCATCAGATCTCATGTTATTGACCACAAAGAGGCACTTGCGATAAAAACTAGAAGCCCCATACTCAGCCACGAGATTAAGGCCTCTAAAGATATGATCGTGTTTAGATAATAAATGTTCACCTGTATTTCTCGCTTGTATTTATGTTGATTTAACTTATTCATATGAACTTCTGCTCACACTACTGTGCCCTATATATACCAAAATGTATGCCTTGTTCAGTTCGTATGTATTTCCTGATGTGACAGAATAAGTGCCGAAACATAAGAGTATATATCAAAGTGACTTCAATCTTCGGAGTTTCATACATTCTGATTCATGTGAAACTAATCTGTGGTACTTCTGGGTTTTGACATAGACTGAGCAAGAATGTCCAGATATGATCCTGGTAATGAAATGGTCAGAATTATATAGTCATCATCCGATTTGAATATCATGAGAATGAAACTTATTTTTAAGTTTCAACTAATTCAGATGCTCAGATTTTGACATCACCATATATGCTGTTGTGCATAATCCGAAAATGTGGCTGCGAATAACCCAAAGCTATACGATTATCCGCCACTACGTACGGTACGCTGATATTCCAGTTAATTAACGACGATAAAGGACTGACTAAGGAGTGAGTAGTGGCTCCGGGATTCACGTCTAATCGTGTCTTCTAGAAAATACCATTTATGTGAGCTCAATATTAGCGAATTATCAAACATTTTTCGAAAGAAGCTCATAGATTTTTGAGCCCATGTCAGATCGCCCGGTAATTTAATTGACACATACTCTTCCCTAACTTTTTTGTGCTTCACTTTGTCTCTCAAACGCTTCGAATTATTATGCACGCTGGGTGAGATGGGTATTACCTAGGTAATGTTGTATAAACCAGCACCTGCTTCTCCAAAGCTGCTCGACTATATTGCAAAGTTGTCTTCTCTTTTTATGACAGAGGTTCCGGTTGACCCAAAGATACAACTAATTATCCCCATTATCGCATATGACCATGATGTCCTATTCCCGTTAAAAATTTATACATGAGCATGATGTTTACAAAGTAAGATAGATAGGCCTTTCTCCTCAAGGATACTGAAAATCTACTTGCAATCTTCACTACACGGGAGCGCTTGTATATCAACGAGGCGAATTACAACGCATATAAGGGAAGTGGGAAGAGGTGCCGACATACTGACAGAGCCACATGACTTCACAGTATAGTCTTCTGGTTAACCTAAGACGCAGGCTATACGGAATATTTCAGCTTCCCCTGAAAGAAACAACATTCGCGGTGAGAATGTCCTGATCATGAATTATTCCAGAATTTGTTAAAGCTAAGGAAATAGTCCCCAACTGCGTACCCTTGCTGTCTGGATTCCTTCCATGTAATGTCGTTACACATGCTCGTCGTCACAGCTGGAAGTAATTAGCTCATTAGAAAGATGCATACTGTATGTCTGTCTCTTATCTATGGTGTATAACATGTGCATGGTGCCATATAGTCATGTACATTTTGTATGTAACCTTCTCGGTGTTGTTCGTCAGGAATACAGGCTAGTGAAATAACAATGGCCCAAGGGTATAAATCATGTTATACTGTGCCAGGTCTTATTGATGTGATAAGTCACAGCAGCTCCTGACAAATTATGCACATGTTGTTATTATATCGACTTGGGCACCAAATGAATGCATCATCTAATTTAACTCAGTCCTCTGAGACTATACTGTCCCCATGGTTGTCGGCCCAATCGGATGACTTTGACAGTCAACTAGATTTCTTGGAAGTCAGGTAGGACGCTAGTTTGGTTTTTAGTTTTTTTAGCAGTGGAATACATCGTCATATTCGTCCGACATTCACATAGACAAGCGCTTCCAATATTGTGGAGATATAATACGTGGAAACACAAGAAAGGGTATATCTGTCTGTATCAATATTATTCTGATTATTTTCCAATTTGAAATAGTTCATCCAGTTGATAGTCGTCATCCATTACACATTGTTCTACGAACCATTTATCAAAATCATGCCCATCCATATGTTATGGTCTTGATGTGTAGACAAAAATATCCTTCTAAGCCACTCACCGACTAGCAACAGAAGCGCGGTCTCGTACTTTCATAACCGTTGATTTATATCTGATCATCGATATTGCTACGTAAGCCCATCGTGAACAATGTACACTGTATAATGTTTGTGAAAAAGATAGGCCATTAGCAGCTTCTCAAGTGACAATATGTTGTCATGTGCTTAGAATATTACATAATATAGTACTTTGTCAGAATTGCTTACCAATATTTAGACTGCAGTCGACGTTTCGCTGATTATCACCTGATAACACAGAAGACAGGTTGAACGTCGGGTCGGCTTCATTTCCGTGTTTTAGATGGAAGCTATGCATTATGGCCACTACATTTTGACACCGGTTAACGTATCTATCGCATATGGTGCAATTAATTGCGAATGAATGCAGCTATATTTTTAATTGAGATAGTAGTTATATCGCTGGATACATTTTCTATCAGAGGAACCTGTTATGATATGCATTGCATGTTCACTTTTGTATGTCATATGTAACAGCTGTATTGGACAATGAACGCGGTAAATGGTACAGTATCATGTGCGATTGCTAGACATCCGTCGTTATCGATCTCGTAGTTTTATCTACCAACTAGCTTTCTACTAACGCTATTCATATGTACATGAATACTACAATTCAAGTTTCCGAACTAGTCCATATTTACTATATAATGTAATGATCTCCGATGCTCTAAACGTTCTTAATCGGTTATGGAATAAGAAACTGTTCGTTGATTTGTTCGTTCTTGTGCCCGACTTTTATTATCCGGGGAATAAAACAAGAAAAACTTAGCCCAACGGATTCCTCCAATGTGTCGCTTAAGAACTCGAGGCCCGATCTTGGGTAAAAAAAAAATACGATTTTTTATTATTATTGTATCTTTATGTATTTCAAAATTCTTCCCTTCTTATACTGAAATAATTTCTGGGTCAAGATGTTCCCCTATATGAGATTTTCGGAGTTTTTCGGAGTTGATAATCAATTTGGGTAGTGCAATAGAATAGAAATAATGTTTTCATAGGCGTGCTCAATGGTTATTTTTCCCACGGTTAGTGTGGGAAAGTTTATAAATTTTCTCACACTAACCGTGCGTAAAATAATCATTGAGCACGCCTATGAAAACATTATTTCTTAAATTTACTAAGCAGGTTTTTCGGAGAAAATAGAATAAATAAAAATATCGGAAAATCTGGGCGAGAAATCGTCCAAAAATCCATTTATAAAATATGACATTGTGATGTCATCAAAGTGGAGATTTTTTTTTATATTTGCTGGTAGATCGCAAGATACATTGTGGAATGTTTCAGAACCCTAGCTCAAGAAGGATGAAACCTATCTGGGGTGGAGAGGGGCCGGGGAAGAAATGCCCCGTCCCCTCCCCAGGCCTGGGCAGGTCTCAATTTGTTCAGATCTGCTAGAGTTGAAATATATCCACTGGATGACATTCGTTTGAGACATTGTCAGCATATATCAATGCTAGCTGAGTCCGCTTGTCATGCCCACAGGATGAACCGCCCAAACATATATTCGACTGATCTTTTCAACGAATTGCGCTTACATTCCATGTAAGCCTTCCACGAGTATGGACAATTGACAGAAATTTCTCTCTCAGTTCGTTTCACTTGCTGTGTCACTCAGTTACTTGAAGTTCCACTCGATTGGATTACAAAACCGGATTGAAAAGGTCTCTTTGTCAACGGTTTGATTCATACGCGACTGTCATCGGACAATTGGAATCAATGCGGAACATAAGATCCACCTGGAAAAGTGCATTAGGTTAAACATTTATTGTCCTGTATCCTTCAACATTATCGACGTCATCGGGCTACAAAGTTCGTCGTTCTGTAACAGGTGGAATCAATGACTAACTGTGCTGGGTTATGTTTACAGAGTGGATTATGTAAGCGCGGGTGAAGTTGGTTTCAAATGGTATCTGTTATTACCATAACCATCGATTAAACAGGTGTTTATATACAGTTGTCAAATCTCTGTATTGATCTGTAAATTATGTAAGTGGGTCCATCGCAATTATTCGTCTCGGAAACCTGTGCATGCTGTTTTCAATAACGGCATATGAAGGTCAATGGAACAACAAATGGCACTGAATATCATTATATTAATTAGTATTCATCATTGATACAGATTTGGAGACTTGAGCAACATATCGTGCCGGTACCTTACCTAAACATTTCTCTTTGCAAGAAACTAACTGTGTTTACAGTATCATTTCAGAAGGTAACTTGCTGGTCCCAGGCCCAACACACTCTCGCGGTTCAATTTACACCTTGAAAATTTATAAATTTGCAACTTTCAGCTCAAATAACACTGTCAATTTGTGTTTATTTATGCCTTCTGATTAAAATTATACATTCCAGAGATATTCATCCGGACTTAAAACTTACTAGGAAGAAACGGGATATTAAAATGATATTTTTTGCTTTTCTCGCCTGTAGTGAGGGAACCGAGCGTGTATAATACTGCGAATGGCATCAAAACCGGAGGCAACCCTATCTATATATCATCCGATCTGTCAGCATATAGCTTTCGGCGCCGGCCCCACACTGGACAACACGCGATTGAACATCAGATATCCGGCCTGGGATTAGGAATTACATACATTACTCAAGTTGATATTATTAAAGTGATATGAACCCATGTACAATCATAATACAATATAGGAGGGGACAACAAAGTCTCCTCTACATCAGATTTATACATAACATCTATGACTAGCCATGATTTAACTGATTGTCTAAGTAGTGCATACACAACTTTTGAACTGTTTGCATAGGAGAATAAATGATTTCATTATTTATTCGCAGAGACATTCCATGTGAGACTTTCAGAATCAATAACAAATTAGGATAAATGTAGGTAGGTGTAAAAGAAAAGTATTTCCCGTAGGGAAAATATTTCATCTAATAACCTAAGACATTTGTTCCTGACTGCAACTTAGGGTGAAGGGTATTTTTCAGAAAGAAAAGCAGCACATGGGATATTCTTGACTACGAAATTGTTTTACGTTTTCACCTGTAGTGACAGAGATAGTCGTAAATACTGTATATGATACCGGCTGCAAACCTTGACGCAAACTGACCCATATATCATCCATTTGGAGAAAATATAGCTCCGAGCGCTGCTCTGACATTGGGCGACACGTGGTGTTGGATCTGTAATTTTCTGTAATATATATCACGATATTCATGTGATAATATGAACATCTACGATAGAAGCATGGCTGAGATACACGTTCCAATATTTTAATAAATTGTGGTCCTTATGATGTACAATATCCTGCTGTCACCATTAAATTAAATAAAACAACAAAAGGTGGAGAAAAGTTATGCCGGCGTACTGACAAGAAGTCATATAGCCCCACAGACAAATATACTGACCGCATAAAACTCGATAAAAAAAGCTATTTTCTCTTCTGGGAAATCATCTTGTGAATTTTATTTTTCAATTTCATCTTGTGCATATTTGGACTTGATGGCAACTGTGGTATGAAAAGGTTCGTTCGTTGATTGTCAAGGAAAATATTTTCTGGACGACGACTGAATAGTTAATGCCGGATCGGCCACCTGTATGCTGTTGCTGTCCCAAAAAACAACTGTACAAAATACATACATGTATTTACATATGCGTGTAAATGCATAGACTTCTGAGCGTCCACAGTATGCAACAGGGTAAAAACCAGCAAAATCCTATCGATTGGAAAGTCAGCCACCAAAGTAATCCTGACTAAAACGAAAATATGTATATTTTATGCGTACCGTAATAAATCTTTCTTCATCAAATATGTCACAGGCGGCTTTAGCGTTGTGAGGTCGAGAAAACATTTTGATATTGCACTCACAATGTCAAAGATAACAGATTATCATGAACTAAACGTATGTCTTCCAAAACAATTCGATAAAATATTGACTGATAGCTATGCTGTGTAACTTCGGATGTATCGTACGTTTATTTGCCACGCATTCGCTAGACCGTATTTGCACGCATTGGAACATTTACGCATGTCTAAATGTAGCTTACACAACCTCCCGAACCGATTAAACTTACTCAACGTACGTATATAAAACACACACGTGAGCATTTGGTCATTCTTTCATGTAAGCAGTCACGAGAGAGTTTATGCATATATGTACAAGATGGCAAGCCCGATATACAGTGCATCACTACGTCACTTCGGACAGATATCTTTTTATTTGTGTAATGTACTTGCGTCATTTCATCCGAGACTCTCTCTGAAATGGTCAGCGTCACTACGTCACTCCGGAAAGATATCTTTTTTTCTGTGTAAGATACCTGCTCCATTTCACCCGAGACTCTCTGAAATGGTCAGCGTCACTACGTCACTCCAGAAAGATACGTTTTAATTTGCGTAACGTACCTGCGTAACTTCAGGTGAGACTCCCTCTAAAATTGTCAGCATAACTACGTCACTTCTGACAGATACCTTTTTATTTGCGTAACATACTTGCGTCATTTCATCCGAGACTCTCTCTGAAATGGTCAGCGTCACTCCGGAAAGATACCTTCTAATTTGCGTAATGTAGTACCTGCATAACTTCAGTTCAGACTCCCTCTAAAATTGTCAGCGTAACTGCGTCACTTCGGACAGATACCTTTTTATTTGCGTAAGGTAAATGCGTCACTTCAACAGAAACCTCTAAAATTGTCAGCGTAACTACGTCACTTTGAACAGATACCTTTTTATTTGCGTAACGTGCTTGCGTCATTTCATCCGAGACTCTCTCTGAAATGGTCAGCGTCACTACGTCACTCCGGAAAGATACCTTTTAATTTGCGTGATGTACCTGCATAACTTCAGTTCAGACTCCCTCTAAAATTGTCAGCGTAACTACGTCACTTCGGACAGATACCTTTTTATTTGCGTAAGGTAAATGCGTCACTTCAACAGAAACCTCTGAAATTGTCAGCGTAACTACGTCACTTCGGACAGATACCTTTTTATTTGCGTAACGTACTTGCGTCATTTCATCCGAGACTCTCTCTGAAATGGTCAGCGTCACTACGTCACTCCGGAGAGATACCTTTTAATTTGCGTAACGTACCTGCGTAGCTTCAGGTGAGACTCCCTCTAAAATTGTCAGCATAACTACGTCACTTCGGACAGATACCTTTTTATTTGCGTAACGTAACTGCGTCACTTCAACACAGACCTTCTCTGAAATTGTCAGCGTAACTACGTCACTTCGGACAGATACCTTTTTATTTGCGTAACGTAACTGCGTCACTTCAAGAGAGACCTTCTCTGAAATTGTCAGCGTAACTACGTCACTTCGGACAGATACCTTTTTATTTGCGTAAT
Organism: Hanleya hanleyi; assembly: GCA_036873755.1. Taxonomy (NCBI): domain Eukaryota; kingdom Metazoa; phylum Mollusca; class Polyplacophora; order Lepidopleurida; family Hanleyidae; genus Hanleya; species Hanleya hanleyi. The sequence goes on along the minus strand of JAVTVY010029113.1, from coordinate 77,290 downwards.
GTACCTGCGTAACTTTAGGTGAGACCCTGTCTAAAATTGTCAGCGTATCTACGTCACTCCGGACAGATACCTTTTTATCTGCGCAACGTACCAGCGTCATTTCAGGTGAGACTCGCTCTGAAATGGTCAGCGTCACTCCGGAAAGATACCTTTTAATTTGCGTAACGTAACTGCGTCACTTCATTTGAGACCCTCGCTAAAATTGTCAGCGTCACTGCGTCACTTCGGACAGATACCTTTTTATTTGCGTAACGTAACTGCGTCACTTCAAGAGAGACCTTCTCTGAAATTGTCAGCGTCATTACGTCACTTCGGACAGATACCTTTTTATTTGCGTAATGTACCTGCGTAACTTTATGTGAGACCCTGTCTAAAATGGTCAGCGTATCTACGTCACTCCGGACAGATACCTTTTTATTTGCGTAACGTACTTGCGTCATTTCATCCGAGATTCTCTCTGAAATGGTCAGCGTCACTACGTCACTCCGGAAAGATACCTTTTAATTTGCGTAACGTACCTGCGTAACTTCAGGTGAGACTCCCTCTAAAATTGTCAGCGTAACTACGTCACGTCGGACAGATACCTTTTTATTTGCGTAACGTAACTGCGTCACTTCAACAGAGACCTTCTCTGAAATTGTCAGCGTAACTACGTCACTTCGGACAGATACCTTTTTATTTGCGTAATGTACCTGCGTAACTTCAGGTGAGACCCTGTCTAAAATTGTCAGCGTATCTACATCACTCCGGACAGATACCTTTTTATCTGCGCAACGTACCAGCGTCATTTCAGGTGAGACTCGCTCTGAAATGGTCAGCGTCACTCCGGAAAGATACCTTTTAATTTGCATAACGTAACTGCATCACTTCATTTGAGGCCCTCGCTGAAATTGTCAGCGTCACTACGTCACTTCGGACAGATACCTTTTTATTTGCGTAATGTAACTGCGTCACTTAAAGAGAGACCTTCTCTGAAATTGTCAGCGTCATTACGTCACTTCGGACAGATATCTTTACATTTGCGCAATGTGCCTGCGTAACTTCAGGTGAGACCCTGTCTAAAATGGTCAGCGTATCTACGTCACTCCGGACATATCTTTTTATCTGCATAACGTACCTGCGTCATTTCAGGTGAGACTCTCTCTGAAATGGTCATTGTCACTACGTCATTCCGGACAGATACCTTTTAATTTGCGTAAGGTACCTGCATCACTTCATGTGAGGCCCTCGCTAAAATGGTCCAAGTCACTTCGGACAGATACCTTTTAATTTGCGTAACGTACCTGCGTAACTTGAGGTGAGACCCTGTTTAAAATTGTCAGCATATCTACGTCACTCCGGACAGATACCTTTTCATTTGCATAACCTACCTGCGTAACTTCAGGTGAGACGCCCTGTAAAATTGTCAGCGTAACTACGTCACTTCGGACAGATACCTTTTTATTTGCGTAACGTACTTGCGTCATTTCATCCGAGACTCTCTCTGAAATGGTCAGCGTCACTACGTCACTCCGGAAAGATACCTTTTAATTTGCGTGATGTACCTGCATAACTTCAGTTCAGACTCCCTCTAAAATTGTCAGCGTAGCTATTCACTCCGGACAGATACCTTCTTATTTGCGTAATGTAACTGCATCACTTCATGTGAGGCCCTCGCTAAAATGGTCCAAGTCACTTCGGACAGATACCTTTTAATTTGCGTAACGTACCTGCGTAACTTGAGGTGAGACCCTGTTTAAAATTGTCAGCATATCTACGTCACTCCGGACAGATACCTTTTCATTTGCATAACCTACCTGCGTAACTTCAGGTGAGACGCCCTGTAAAATTGTCAGCGTAACTACGTCACTTCGGACAGATACCTTTTTATTTGCGTAACGTACTTGCGTCATTTCATCCGAGACTCTCTCTGAAATGGTCTGCGTCACTACGTCACTCCGGAAAGATACCTTTTAATTTGCGTAATGTACCTGCATAACTTCAGTTCAGACTCCCTCTAAAATTGTCAGCGTAACTACGTCACTTCGGACAGATACCTTTTTATTTGCGTATGGTAAATGCGTCACTTCAACAGAAACCTCTGAAATTGTCAGCGTAACCACGTCACTCCGGACAAATACCTTTTCATTTGCATAACCTACCTGCGTAACTTCAGGTGAGACTCCCTGTAAAATTTTCAGCATCACTACTTCACTCTGAATGATAACTTATATCAATGGGAAAAATAATCTTGATAAACTTTTCATCACTTGGTCAACAGAGGTATAACATTGAACTGAAAAGCGATCAGAACATTTGACTATCTTCATTGCATGAAAGAGAAGACATCCCTAGATATGAAGTTATATTTCAATGATGGACATTGTTTAACCAAGAAATGCTATAGAATTCCAAATAGACAAACTACATGTATTTATCAAGTGTTAGGCTGGATGCTTACATCTGGATTTCAAGTATTATTTGTTGAACCAAGAAATGCTATAGAAATTCAAAAGTGACAGGTTACCGGTAATACTTGTTACATGTGTAGTTCACATACATTTATAACATGATAAACCACCAGAGTAGATGTCGTGAAATTGATAATAACATAAACAGATGTCTGTGTTATTTCATATATTTTAGCCTGAATATCATTCTTGGAATTTTTCTCATCTATTCAGGTACATATAGGCTGCTCACATTGAAATCCAGGTATTTGTTTAACCAAGAAAGATTATAGTATTATTGACTTTAAAGGGCCTGGTCTAGAATTTTAGGTTAGGTACCCATACACAACACGGTGGCAAGGCATAGTGAAACTGGCTGCAGCACAAAACCCATGTATGCTCTCTGAGTATTAAATGCTCTACAATACAATCTGGCAAATTGATATTTAGCCACATTACTTTGTTTCAGCATGTTTAGAGAAGGATTTTGTAACCCCCCCCCCCACCCCCCGAGGAATGTATATCATGATTTGCTCAATTGCGCTCTCAAACTCATATGGTTCCCAAACAATATAACATGTTAATCAGGCCCTGGGTTGCATGATTAAACCTAATCTGATACTGGACTACGCAAACATTCCTCCCTGACCTCACTTTGACAGTGGACTACATGAATATTCCTCCCTGACCAGCTTTGAATCTGTCCGGAGTGACGTAGTGACGCAAACAATTTTAGAGAGGGTCTCACCTGAAGTAACGCGGGTACGTTATCCAAATAAAAAGATATTTGTTCGAAATGACGTGGTGACGCTAACAATTTTAGAGAGGGTCTCACCTGAATTTACACAGGTACGTTACGCAAATAAATAGGTGTCTATCTGGAGTGACGTAGTGACGCTGACAAGTTTAGAGAGAGTCTCACTTGAACTGATGCAGGTAGGCTACATTGGGCAAATAAAAGGTAACTGTCCGAAGTGAGGTAACGCTGACAATTGTAGAAAGAGTATCAACGTGATGCAGGTACGTTACACAAATAAGACGATATCTGTCCGAAATGACGCAGTGCCGCTGACAATTTTAGAGACAGTCTCACGCAAAGTTATGCAGAAACATTACGCAACTAAAAAGGTGTCTGTCTGAAATGACGTAGTGATGCTGACAATTTCAGAGACAGTCTCATACGAAGTAACGCAGAAACGTTACGCAAACAAAAAGGTGTATGTCCGAAGTGACGTAGTGACGCTGACAATTACAGAGGGAATCTCACCTGACTTTATGCAGGTACGTTATGCAAATAAAAAGGTATCGGTCCGCAGTGACGTAATGACGCTCCCAATTTTAGAGAGGGTGCACGTTACGCAGGATCGTTATGTAAATAAAAAAGTATCTGGCCGAAGTGACGTAGTGACGCTAACAATTTTAGAGGGGATCTCACCTGAAGTTACACAGGTACATTACACCAATAAAAAAGTGTCTCTCTCGAGTGACGTAGTGACGCTGACAATTGTAGACAGTCTCAGCTGAAGTGATGTAGGTACGTTACGCAGGTTACCTCCCTTTTTCTCCCCACCACCCACCCCAGTGGTCCTCTCTTTCTCGTGAGTGCTTACATGAGGGATGAACCGGGCATTTGCGCTCAATTTCTGGAGTGTGTGCCCCATTATAAAATAAACTTGTTTTTTTGTGCGTGTTGTAGGAGCTATAATAATCCTGTGAGTATGAATTGACTTGAGTCTTTGGTTCTACGGATCTGACTTGTGGAGAGCACTGTCACCGCAACATCCCATGATTATTATTTGTTCTACGTTGTCCAAAAATATGTAGTAAATTTCATCCTCCGTGAACGTCTGTTTGTGAGAGATGCTGTACACCCAAACATTAGAAACATTGTCAAAGATATTAATTTGAGACATTGAAGTATACATTACTTCGCATGCAGGCAATAAGGTGTACCGTTAGTATACTAGTGATTTGCTAGTTTTCACCCCCTATCTAATTATCCGCCTAGGACGTTATAACATATTCCGGACATCATTCAATGGTAAATTGGCACATCTTACAATGCGTAATGTTCATAGCTGGCGTTAAAAACCCTTTTTGATTGATTCCCGATTTAAGCCTTTCTCCCCGAAACCCGTAGCTATACTGACTAAGGATTTTATTTTCCAAAATAATGACAGAAAGCTTTCCCAGCGTTTGGGCTTTCGGTAGCATTTTTTTGTTTCTTTTCTTATTTAGTCACCCTCATTTACTCAGCAGCTATTCTGGCAAAGTGTCACGATCTTTTGGCCTAAACTGTGACCTTATTGGCCTGATACAGTTCATCTTCCCGGTTCCAAACGGGCGTTAATTGCCCTTTCTGACTCCCATTATCCCTTACGTTTGGGATCCTTCTTAATAACATCCTAAGGAAGGACGGAAGACAGACTCTCACATATTTCAGCATGAACATTTCATGCTCACGTGCCGCTGTGTGAACTAAGTACCTTTTTGGAAGTAACAAAGCTTCCAACCAATAAATTGTCAGGCCCTGAAAGGGTCTCAGATGCCCTCTTGGTGCTTTTAGTGACACGAGTGCTCCTCAGTCGTGTTTCATAGCAAAACTTCAGCTGTACGATCCGGACAAACAAACAAACAAACAAACAACAAACAAACAGAGATGGTTACTTCAATGATACGTTAAATTTCCTTTGGGTATTTTAACTATGTTGACTGATCAATCATCTACAACAGCTATCTACATGCATCATATTCACGATATGATCGACTCACACATTTGTTTGAATTGCCATCAATTAGCCACTTGTGTATATGACATCGTCAATTAGTTTAACCCATTGACCGCCCTGTTCGTTCTTCAACGCATGTATGAAGATGAAGAGCTGGTGTGAATTCCGATCAGGGACGTAGTAGTGTCTCGGTGCTGTCAGAAGTAATTAACCATTACTACCTTATGGCATTTATCTTAGTGCTGAGAGCATTCGGCCTGGCTAATTGAAAGTCAGTGTGAAGGTTGCTCATACCACTACGGTGGCTCATAAGTGACATTGGCTTTTTTTAAATTATGTAATTTTTTTTTTTGCATTATCACCTAGGTGGAAATTATTCTCACCCGGGTGATATTATTCTCACCTGGGTGGAAATTATATTCCCTGGGTGAAAATCATTTTCACCTGGGTGATATTATTATCACCTGGGTGGAAATTATTCTCACCTGGGTGGAAATTGTTTTCACCTGGGTGGAAATTATTTTCACCTGGGTAATTTCCACCCAGGTGAATATAATTTCCACCCAGGTGAGAATAATTTCCACCCAGGTGATAATAATATCACCCAGGTGAAAATGATTTCCACCCAGGTGAATATAATTTCCACCCAGGTGAGAATAATTTCCACCCAGGTGAGAATAATATCCCGGGTGAGAATAATTTCCACCTAGGTGATAATGGAAAAAAAAAACATAATTAAAAAAAAACCCAATGTCACTTATGAGCCACCGTATACCACTGCTGTATTACCATATGAATAGCAACATGTACATCGGATCTAGTTCCGAAATAATCAACCGTAATGGAAAAACTCAAGCACCTTCACCGACAATACAGAGTGAAGCGGCAAATTGCAAATGTGATATCGTACTTAATATGGAGACTACTATGACGCCTGTACTATCGATAACTATCTTGATCGTATATGACATACCAATAGACAGGCTCACAATCCTTTTAATCCATACACAGACGATCAGTTTGATTAATAATTAATGACGTTAAAATGGCGAGCTCTGTGCCAAAACCTTACTGGATATCACTTACAGATGTACTGGTCCATTGATATCTTAAAATTCGCTGACCGCATAGGCATGCTAGGCAATAGTTCATGATGGGATAGCCAGAGGGCCTGCATTGTGTACAATATGTTATCCCCAGAAATGGATCAGTAAAGCCTTATTGTTGTTTAAATAGTACGTGCTACACAAGCACATGGTCCTTAACACAAAGCTAATTTATGGATAACTCCTTTCATTGGTGTCCATAAAATAGCCTTGTGTTATATACGCCGGCATCTATATGTCTATCAAAGAGAACATACCGGTAATCCTTAAACTGGTACAGCAGTAGCGTAGGAAGGGAGAGCCGGCGAGGGGCGCCATTTGACTCCGACGAATATATATTCTGATATAAAAGATCATCCACGTCGACTATTTGGTGGTTGTGTTCTCAATGATCCTAAATGATGTAATTCGGATCTGCATAACACATTGGAAACATGGCGATGGCCAGGATTGGTTGCCGCCTTCATACATATGTAGAGTTTCCAGCATCGTTTAGATCAACCAGGAACATCTTCCCTGATAAGTCGAGATACTGGATGGGAAGTGACATAAGGTTAACAGGTTCAGCATGCCGACCAGAAGTTCGGCTAATAATGTTGAATTCAACCAGTTAGCAAAACCGCTCAGACAAGCTACATACAACTTATCATCTCATCTCAGCTATGGTAAACATCATCAACATCAAACCGGGAACGGATGAATCTTCATCTATCCAGGAAAGTTCTTTCTGCACTGTGGTAAAGGCCATATGGCAAGTATGTTTGATACGGATTCATGCATGTCCCTACTAAATGCGTCAATTCACATTTAATATTTGGTAACGTTCGTCCCTATTGACGGTCTTGCATATCGCTCCAATTGAGTTAATCAGCTAGATGCCTAATGATGCACTCACCGTTTTCTAGAATGGCTGTGCGGAACAAATAAATTGAAGGGCGATTGAGTACCGATCCATGAACACACGCTTCTCTTCTCCGGAATCCTTTGCCCACACGCACCATGAACATGCCTTCAAAAGAATGGGCCATATTTTTCGGTATATTAAGACAAAAATGAGATTGGGTTGCCATTAGTCTCAGGCGAGTTATGGGCTCGGAAGTATACAAACGGCTTACTAAATGTTAGATATTACTCGTGAACTTAGCATACGCTGCTACTCGTATTTGATTAAATGATGGATAGACTTTATCCGTTAACGTTGTCGGAGAGAGACAAACAAGATAAATATCTTGATTTAATTCCAGGCTAAATCGAAAGCTTCGCTAGAAACCTGCCTTTTAGCTGCATTTTATTTTGGTGCTAACAGACTGTTCAATTGAGCAAATTGTTTGAGTGCTATAATATGACATCTCCATTGATTGTGCTGTTTCCTGGTTTATTCAGGTCTCTATCGACATTTAGTTTCACAGACGCACTAGCTGCAGATACTCAGCTATTGAGCCATGTTCATATTAGACTGGTCGAGAACGATGCTAGTTAAAGAGCTATGCTATTGCCGTATTTTTACTACGCCAGTTCAGTTGAGAAAACAACTCGGCGCAGAGGCGTTCAAATAACTCTGCAGTTGGCGAAGAGATGGATATGATATATAGCTGTCAGTTTATATTTGAGCTTGTGGACCTGATATGTTGATGAAGAGATTTAGCTGTCCCGCTGATGTTTGACCAACCCTTATCTGCGTGTTGTGAACAATAGCAAGGAAACCTGCTGCTCTAAGGCGTCTACTATTTAAAACCATGCATCCGCATCACTTCATGTTTACTCAGTGTTCCGAGTTTCAATTGGAGGTGTTGGTGGATTCCGAAAAGATGTGTTAATACGTGCAACTTGCCGTGATGAACAGCTAGCAAGATGCTCTCTTCACCCCAGTAAACAGCGAGATGGTTCTTAGCGACAGGGCTTTGATGTGTCTTCGTATGCATCGCGTCTACCGATGCGGGATATCTGTGATACAACAATGCAATACGATCATTCATTTTCCTTGCAGGATCAGAGGAACCTTGACGGTGACACGCACAAGCATCCTCATTATTTGCATGCGTGGATCAGAGATTTCGTGGTAGAGACAGCTTAGGGCTCACGTTTAGCAACCAACCATTGCACGTTTATCGGAAGGCATGGAGAGCTTGTGTCGGCGATACTGCCTCGTGTGGCTGGCGTAAGTATTTCATTCCAGTATATGCATTGTATGGGTATGTTCGGTTAGCCATAGCTCACTTGAGAATTCCCTCTTCATTCTGTGCTATTTTGAAAACTGTCTGAAGAAAACTTTCGCAATCTGACGCAGTCATGTCAAGTTAATGGAGAGAGCCACAAACAAACAGTTACAAAGGATATTAGTGAGGTGGCTTAGCAAAAAGATCGTGACACGCTGGACCAAAGCACCAAACTTGGCACATCCATCACTTGAGGCATACAGAACAATATCAGAAGGGGTGCCCATTACTTTGGATCGTGTGACGCCCTCTGGCCCCCCAAAGGGCATCTGAGGGGAAATATTATCAATGAAAAAATAGATAGCTTACCAATAGCTTCATTATTTTTGTTATCCTTGAGGGAAGCTGAAACTTGTCACACTATATCTTTGATTCCAGTGCTACCAGAAAATGTAATAAAAAATCAAGATGGCCTCTATGATGATGTCACAGTGACGTCTTATTATAAAAACAAGCCATTTTATTGATGACTTTTCGGATCGATTTTTCAAACTTTTTACTTGTGCAATTTTCTTCGCCTAAATTGCCTTGTAAATTAGTAACTAATCATCTGATGTGATATATAGAGGGTCTTACACGAGTGGCTATTTAATATGAAAGCGAGCTTTAGCGAGCAACACATAAAACTTACTCAACGAGTGTCATAACTTTCATATTAAATAGCCACGAGTGTAAGATTCTGTTTATCACATAACTGATTTTAAGCAAATTATAAACACAATAATTCGAAATATTTTATCTATCTCAAAATTTTCTTTCTTTGTTTCTTCTGGACGAAAAAAACGTCCGTGGCTCAGGCGCATCACAGCCTTATAAGTTACTGTATACGCTAAGCCGATATAGTTTCAAAATGCAACCGAGTTTGAGCACCTCCCTTTTAAGACTGTTCAGTTTCCACAGCATTTCAAAATATCGTAGACCATTTCACAACAGAATGCAGTAAGTGTAACTTATTAATTAGCAGTTCTTCATACATTATTTATTTTGGATCATGTCATGCCACAAGTTACACTCGTGTTCGCTGCATGTCATCATGCGCGCGACATGTTGACGAGTTCCCAGCGATGTGACGACAAGCTAGGCTGACAAGATCATTTTGAATACGGTACGTAATCCGTTCGAAGTCTGTAATCATCCAGATCTATTGCAAGAAATAAGCAAACATCGAGAAAATTCCATGTAGATATGTTACAGAAGAATGAACAAACGTTTACTTTCGAGATCTGACGGGATACGGTACCCAAAATGGCGGCCTGGCTAGATTCGCCAAACAACAATGACAGACTACGGTAGGCCCTACGTGAGTACTTTATACAAAATATGAAGCTCAAAACTGTCGAAATAATGTATTGCCGATCATTGCTGCTTGTATGGCTATTGACAACTATAGTATGCAGGTCGATGCATGTATCTGGATAAAATGATCGTCTTGCAGATATCTATGTTGTTGTTGCACTTGTAAACATAGTATTTCGTAGTAAAATTTTATCAATGGGAAAAATAGTTCAATGACGTCACCACCAAGCGTAGTGATTTATTTTCTCACGCTACATGTACTATCCAATCAGCTTGTTTGAAAGTGTTATGTCACTAGTTACATACGATATTTACGTCATGGCTTTATGTCACTGAATAACAACGCAGTTATGTGATAAAAGATATTATTGGGCACTTTTACGTAGAAAGATACACCAATTTTGAAGAAAATACTCCAAAAACAAAATTTTCAAGATACACCACCGTGTCGTCAAATCTGAATTTACCCATGATGCTCTCTTCCGAGAATAAAATGACCGTAATTTGATTTGTTATAAAGACACCATGTGCTATCTCTAAACAGTTGCGAGCACCAGAGAAAAGTTCCTTGTGAAGAGAAGGGGGGGGGGAAGGATCCTCCCTATTCAGTATCATTTTTCTTATGGTGTACATGCACAACCGGCATATAATTAGAATAATGCACGGGTGCTGAACCATGCACATGTAAATGTAATGGTCTTGGCACCCAGTGGAATATATTAGATGTAGTTTTAGACCCCTCCCCTCAATCTGCCTCTGAACCTGAAATCGCCCTAAGCACTCCCAATCATGTCAATGGCGATGGATAGAAGTACACGTGTTATTTTAATGTTGATTTTATGTTCCTGTCCCTCAATGGGCGTTAAATGCACTTTCCGATCCCTTTTCTGTGTCTATTCACTCTCTCAAATCCATTTAGCTATCCTGAAAATGTTTGATAACCTATGACAAAAAAAAGGATTGCGGGACCCTATTTTCACCCTTGGTAAATCTCACAGCCATTCTGACAAAGTCCCATGAACGTTCAACCAAAGCTGTGGCCATTCAGTGGCAATATATAGACCGGTGCTATAACATGTAAATTGTATGTTGCATGTTCCCGGTCCCCATTGGGTGTTAAATGCCCTTTTGATTTCTTCTTGGTTTTAGAGTCCCTACTCTGACCATATAGCTCTTTTAGCTATTTCACGGCCAGACAAAAATCCCGGCCTCCAACAGGCGTAAGATGCCCTTTTTGGGATTTTTTTTTAGATTCACCCTTACACTCTTCAGATGAAGTTTCGTACCATCCCGTCCAAAACTGTGGTTATATACGGCGGCCACAAATGAACACACAGACACGCGTAGAACTAAACACGAGTGTAACACTTGTTAATCCAGCTATTCATCTCTCAAACTTGAAAGTAGAACGATTGAAATTAGAGCGATAAGCAAGAGAAGACGTGGGAGAAAAGGACGACGTCCGGCGACTAAAACGCAACCATATGACTCAACAGGAAAGCTTCCCTCGGCACCAAACATGCAGCCTCGAGAATACGGTGGATTCTGGAACGTAGCCTTAGTATCTCAGCCGCGCTTTTATTGTAGAGGTTCATGTGGAGATTATGAAGTATCCACACGGCCCCTAGCACCAGCTTAAGAGGAACTAGATACGCTAGCTCGGGAGCTGTGATGACAGATCAGCTCAAACAAATAACTCATCGGATGTTAATGGATGAGCATCGAGGACGTCTGATAGAGTAAACGCTTCAACATGGGGTAAACCCGGTAAATGTAAGAATACCCAGAACAACTAAGCTGGCCAGCCTTGAGCATTTCCATCTTTTTCTCATTTTAGGAGATGGAAAGTTGAATTGTCAAGTTTCACATGGATAAGAAGCGATTGTTTCCTTTTACACAGGCGATTATGTAAACCTAATTGGTTTAGGTGGTTTCAGCCACCCCACTTCCTTCTCAGAGAACTTTTCCCTGGTGCTCCAAAATGAAGAAATGTTGAGAGCTGTAACTTAGCGCAGTTATAGCTTATGATATTGAAGTCATTTTGAGCCTGTAGCATAATACTCGGAGCAGAGCACCATGAGTAAATTAAAAATGGATGGCATTAGGTTGTAACTGGAAAGTTCTGTGACTCAACAGGAAAGCTTCCCTTGGCACCTAACATGCAGACCCGAGAATACGGTGGATTTTCGGACGTAGCCTTAGTATCTCAGCCGCGCTTTTATTGCAGAGGTTCATGTGGACATTATGAAGTATCCACACGGCCCCTAGCACCGGCTTAAGCGGAACTAGATATGCTAGCTCGGGAGCAGTGATGACAGATCAGCTCAAACAAATAACTCGTCGGATGTTAATGGATGAGCATCGAGGACATCTGATGGAGTAAACGCTTCAACATGGGGTAAACCCGGTAAATGCAAGAATACCCAGAAAAACTAAGCTGGCCAGCCTTGAACATTTCCATTTTTTTCCATTTTACGAGATGGAAAGCTGAATTGTCAAGTTTTATATGGATAAGGAGCGATTGTTTCCTTTTACACAGGCGATTATGTAAACCTGATTGGTTTAGGTGGTTTCAGCCACCTCACTTCCTTCTAAGAGAACTTTTCCCCGGTGCTCCATAATGAAGAAATGTTGAGAGCTGTAACTTAGCACAGTTATAGCTTATGGTATTGAAGTTATTTTGAGTCTGTAGCATAATACTCGGAGCAGAGCATCACGAGTAAATTAAAAATGGATGACATTAAGGTGTAACTAGAAAGTTCTGTTTTCCTCGTATTCCTTCAAAATTAATGTTTTGTTTTCGTAAAAGTATTCAAAAGTATTTTTTTTCTAGAATAGATGATTATTTACTAATTAACCAAGCAGTTTCAGCGAAGAAAATTGCGAAAATACAAAATCGGAAAATTCGGCTCGAAAAATCGTTCGAAAAATGGATTATTTTTGGAAAAAATGATGTCACCATGGCTGCCATCTTGGATTTTATGACATTTTCTGGTAGCACTTGAAGCAGTGATACAATGTGGCAAGTTTCAGCTTCCCAGCCTTAAAGATAATAAAAATAACGAAGCTGTTGGGAGGCTAATTATTCTTTGAATAACAATATTGAAACTCAGATGCCCTTTTGAGGGCCAGAGGGCATCACAGAACCCAGAGCAACGGGCACCCCTTCTGGTATTGTTCTATATGTCTCAAGTGATGGGTGTGCCAAGTTTGGTGCTTTGGTCCAGCGTGTCACGATCTTCCCAAAATATGGCCCTAAGCCCCTCACTATATAGGGTATCGCTCTCAGAAGAGTTGGTGTTTGTGACTGATGAATGGAAATTAGGGCTAGACCAACAGATACTCAAATAACACAATTTTCTGATTCATTCGACGCAATAAGCAATCGTCAAATCTACCATCTGGTTGGATGCTACGCATTGTTTGTCAAGAAGTTATGAGCATAAAAACGTCGCTTAAATTGAAATTAATCCTCAGCATATGCCGCAATAGTAGCACCTGAATACCAATCCTCTAAGAGATAAAAATAAGTGACATACAGCTCACTATCTGGAAGCTGATATTGTCCGAACAATAGCGTTTTTGTTATACTTTCTTTGTTCGACGAGCTGATGTCCCTCTCTTGGAGTTGGGCACATATCGATGACCTTAAATGTGAAGCATTTCTTTCACGGTTGCTGAACTAAATTTTCATCATGTTACGGAATACGCGTCGTGCGAAATTGAAGGAGGCTAAATGTTAGACCTATAAATGCTTTCAGTCAGTTGCATATTATTTCCATCCTCCGATTTGCAGTCATTCATAATACTGCGAAATAATTTCTGACGTAGTTGCAAAATCTCTTCTTCACATATAATCGCTCTTGGAACTTTTCAGATAGTAAAATTCTAGAAATTTGAGACAATTTGCTACTTGTCCTTGTCACGATTTCACTGAGACTGGGCCTAGCCATCCGTGTCCTTTGGAATTTTCCAGCAAAGTTTGGCCGAGATACATTCTTGGGCATTGCATGGGAATGGTCAGTTTGTGTATATAATATTTTATTAAATAGTCTTATGCTAGTTTAATTAATGTTGAAAGTTTAAAACGAAAATCATGATGTAAACAATTATGTATGGACATTGGCTATATACATGTTGAATCTGTTCCCTGGACTCACTCCGAACAGTTACTATGTATTCCACACTTTCGAATGGATGAAAAAAAAAATAGAAATACAGATTCGGTATTCCATCTAGACATGCGTCATATCCGACATGCTGTAGACAGGCGTGATCTTCTCGCCGGTGATAATCGCTGTATTAATGACACAGTGAAGGATATATATCCACCTTCACTGGATTTGAAGGAAACTACAGATAGCCCTATAGGCACATCATATTTATACCTATATCTATATAAAACTTAAGCGGGCCCTGTCTTTCGTCGATTTTACGACAAAAGAGATTTTTAGGATGTCAATTTCTAGTGTGTATATATATATACACCAATGCCATTTAGAAGTATTAGCATATATATATAATATCGGCTTTAGGAGCTGTGCCATAATCTAGACTCCGGTCTTCGAACTTCCTCTTTTGTGGAAGCTGAGGTGGCAGAGTGGTCTAGGGCGCTTGTATTTACTGCTGGCAATTTGGTGCCAAACTCTGAGGGCGCGGGTTCGTGTCTCCCATGGAACTGACCCATCCAGCACTAGTATTTGTGCTTTATCAAGAAAGTGACATACTAAAAATAGTTGAATATAAATGTTACCTACTTTCTAAATGGCAATAGTATATATAGAAAAGAGAGATGAGTACATGCAGTTTCGACATCGTAAACTATCGGTATCTGGACAGTAATATCCCGTTGGATCTGCATTTGGCGTATATATATCTCGCCTAGTAGCATTTGCAAGATCTTGTGTTACATGTGTTGATTTTAATCAACGCCATGAAACATTATTGCAGAAACTTATAAAACAGGGCTATACCACCAACCACCTCCACTCAAAGTTTATCAAATTTGGCGATACATGTCGCATGCTGATAGCAAAATAGCGTAGCATGCAAGATCTGTGGCTTTACGTTTCGTAACTTGGGTCTAATTCCGATTAACTCGGGCCTAGGGGCAGTATGTACCCATGACTTACAAGATCCTCATAGAGAAACAATCAAAGCGTGACTGAGATACATCATATTCTAGATACCGACTTCACAGTGAAAATCATATGGATTAAGAATACTGATCAGCGATACGGATTTGATATTTTTGGAACATCTTGGTGTCTTGCCGGCGATATCGAAAACTGTTGATCGTTTCTCTCTTGAAGGAAACTAGCCTATTTTTATATATACTATGATTTCTCTTTCAATTTGGTGCTAATGCTATCATATTGATTATATCTTTGGATTATGGACGCGGAAATCCTTCAACGGACGACCGCTGAATATTGAATGACGGACTAGACGCTTGTATTCTAATTTATTCCATAAATACACCTTATCATGACGCTGTTTGCGCCCTATTCAATGTGAGCATAACATAAAGCTTTTAACGAAACAAACAATTGTTTCCTGAAAGAGAAAAACTGTGAATACTTTCAAATGATGCCTTCCGTATAAACCAAACATTTTGGTTTTCAATTTTCGAATACAGCTGACTTACGTTCTAGTATTAGGGTCATTCCACGAAATAGGGGTACCAAAGTGTGACATGCAAACCAATTTTGAAAAGGTGTCAGTTCATCGCTGCACTAAATCAGGGATAATATTGCTATACAGAGATTTGGAAAATATAAGAGAACAGATAATATTCCACAATTTGGGAGGAGCATAAAATAATCAGAAGTTGCGCGTGTAACGGGGACACCAAACTATATGCAATTCACCACATAATTTGCTAATTTAAGTGCCAAATAGAAGGAAATGTGATCAACATGTTAGAAAAGTAAATCCCAAAGGTTGTTTGGAGTTGCTCAGAATGTACATGTACCACTGCACCAATCAAGTGGCACGTGTAACAGAGACACACAAATGGCTTTGCGTCCATTTGCATACATTATGTACATAATCATCAAACTCGGGACTTTCACCATCAAACTGATCATGGCACATAAACTTTTTTTGTGTGTGTAAGATTGGTCTTAATTTGTCATTCTTTTTTCCGGAATCACCATTTGTTTGTCACATACGTAACGAAATGGCAAACATAACTGTTGAGGACGCGAAATAGCACCATACTACCGCTATTTTATGCAACTGCCTCATCATACAACCCATACCCTAAAGTGGCTCGATCAGCCATGTCGCAAATATTGGGTTCCACTGATGCACATTGTAATTCATGCAAAAAAAAGTAAAATGCAGGCCGAGGATGGTGAATGTAACTACATGAAAGTGGACACGAAAGCGAGATATAAAAGTTATCCTGTCATATTTGGCTCGATAATAGACAAGATTAGTCCGACTCGAAAATAGTTTTTAATGACCACTGGATGGCCACCTTTCCTGGCGACAGGTGAGAGGTAAGGTAAGTAACAAGAAGACACCATGCGTTACGTTTGCTACCTGCATTTTGAGAGTTTCATGCATCCAGAACCTGCATTTAAGGGTGACTGATATGCAATAAGCTGAAATAAATTGAAAGACAGGTGCCAGATCGATACTTTAAGTTGTTTTATTGATCAAATTTATTTGCAATTCATGCACATCAGTGCAAACAAAAGCATCAGTTGCAATGTCACATTTTTGGGGTCCATGGGTGTCCTCTGCTGACACCGATGGTCGACAGGAAGTAATGGGTGTACATATAAGTAAGATGTTTTCTTATGTATATCTACTTGTATCTGGCATTCCATTGGAATAAATGTATTTCAAATTAGTGTAATATTTTAGGAAATTCACTGGTTTTAAATTTTAGTGCTTAATAGTGACCCCATTTCATGGAATGACCCATTAATTTCCATCTCCGTGCCAGTTTAGTCTTACCATTCATGGGATGTTTCTTTGTTTATAGAGTTGCTTGAATTTCTCATTGAAAATATCTATGTGAAATTTGGCAACACAATATATCAACAGCATATAGGTATTCCAATGGGTACTAATTGCGCACCCTTGTTGGCTGACCTATATCTGTTCTCTTATGAATATGACTATATGAAGGCGCTTTCAAAAACCGATCCATTCAAAGCCCGTTCCTTCTCATTCACCAAACGCTATATAGACGATCTTCTCGCTGTGGATAATCGCTATATAAATGACGCAGTGAAGGATATATATCCACCTTCACTGGATTTGAAGGAAACTACAGATAGCCCTACAGGCACATCATATTTAGATCTATATCTCTACAAAACTGAAGCGGGCATTCTCTCTCGTCGACTTTATGACAAAATAGATGATTACAATTTCGACATCGTAAACTATCCCTTTCTGGACAGTAATATTCCAGTGGGACCTGCATATGGCGTATACATATCTCGCCTTGTAGCATTTGCTAGATCCTGTGTTAATTGTGACGATTTCAATCAACGTCACAAAACATTGTTGCAGAAACTTATAAAACAGGGCTATTCCTCCAAGCGCCTCCACTCAAAGTTTCTCAAATTTGGCGATACATATCGCATGCTGATAGCAAAATACGAACGTAGCGTGCAATAGCTATGGCGTTACGTTTCGTAGCTTGTGTCTAATTCCCTTAACCCGGGGCTAGGGGCCGTATGAACCCATGTACTTCAAGATCCTCATGGTGCTCATATGAACAGTCACAATCAAAGCGTGACTGAGATACACCATTCTCTAGATAACGACTTGAACGATTATTATGGATTAAGAATACTGATCAGCGATACGGATTTTATATTTTTGGAACATCATAATGTCTTGTCGGCATCATTGAAAACTGTTGACCGCTTCTCTCTTGCAGGAAACAAGCCTATATTTATGTATACTATGATTGTCTTTTTTGAATTTGGTGCTAATACTGTTATATGGATATGGAATAGGTCTTTGGATTATGGGCGCGGATATTCTTTAATGGACGACGGCTGAATTATGAATGACGGACTAGACGCTTGTATATTACCCTTATGATATCTTATCAGACTTAGGGATGGATCAGTGCGCATCCTCAACCCTTCGTCCTTGTACCAGCATGGTGCGTACTATATTGGAGTAATGAATCATAGAAAAAAAATCGTCAGTTATTTAGATGGTTTGCAATTCTGAACAAATGTGCGCAGCCGAGCAGAGATTCTACAAGCAGATTGTATACGGTTGATTCCTGTATACATTTATACTTGACATTTGTGCATGTACATGTCCTGCAGAGTTCCTGGATTATTTTGAAATAATTTGCTCACAAGACTTTTCCAGCCCAGTGGAAAGATACTTATTTCAGCTTTTATGATGCATGCTTGAAACCACCTGCCATAGGTTCATATGTGTTATATCAAAGGAGTCTGGCATGTCAAGCGTGCCACTGATAATACTACTATCACGAAAAGATAGTGAGAAGCAATCATCATGGCATCATCTGACAGCAGTTATCTCTGAAAGCCTTACAATTCGTACCATGCATATGGAGATGTGTGTTATCCACCACATATTTTCGTTCGGATGTTATTCTTCAACTGTTTTGACTTTCAATCTAAAAGTAAACAAACGATACCTTTTGGCGTTATTAGGTTCC
This sequence comes from Hanleya hanleyi, assembly GCA_036873755.1. Classification (NCBI taxonomy): domain Eukaryota; kingdom Metazoa; phylum Mollusca; class Polyplacophora; order Lepidopleurida; family Hanleyidae; genus Hanleya; species Hanleya hanleyi. The sequence goes on along the minus strand of JAVTVY010029113.1, from coordinate 58,843 downwards.
GTTCCGTTGGACGTCACATGTATTTCGTCCATCCTCCATAGACTCCAGGCACCTTGGATTCTTCGATAGGTGAGGTGAAAATATTTAAACTAGAATAGTATTTATTTTGGATGAAAGGCTAGAGGGCTGTAACTTACCACACTATTTCTTTGGGTCAAGCTCTACCAGAAAATGTAAAAAAAAAAATCAAAGATGGCCGCCATGATGACATCACTGTGACGTCATTTTCTAAAAGAGCATTTTTGGACGATTTTTCGGTCTAAATCTCCGTTTTTTATTTTTGTTTTATCTTCGCAAAAACTACATGATAAATTAGTAAATAATAAAGTGATATGAAATAAAATAACTTTTACCCACTTTTCCAAACAGAAAATCATTTTTTTTTAAGAAATATGACGAAAACATCTTTTTTTCTGGTACCTCACATGGCCACCATTTTAAATTTACCCATGAGCCTCTGCTCGGAGTGTTATGCAAATAGGCTCAGAATGACTTCAATATGATAATCCTAAAAGTCACGGAGTTTCAGCTCTCAATTTTTTGTCGTTCCGGAGATAGGAGCAAAAGAAAAACAACAGGGGGAGGCGGAAAGTGCCCTCCCCTCATGCCAGGTAGGGTTAACTTCCGTCTAATTTATCTAGTCGCATACACTCAATCATGTTCGACAACGTAAATACGATACGTATACAAATTAACATGTGGTCGTATATTTATCACTCTTGTTTGTCTGTTCAGGTAAATGTATTACTTAAGAAAATATGCAAACATTCAGACATTCACTGAGCATTAGTCTGTGCATATGTCTCTTCCGACATTCAGTAATCCTCCGCCACCCATACAGAATTTCTTTGTCTATATTCTTGATAAATGAGCGATCTTATTCATGAGACACCTTAACATATAGAAATCCATATATAAAAACATGAGCAGTGTGACTAACGTCACAGGACCTACGAAGTAGAGTAGGGATTAGGACTCGAACGCGAACTGAACTTTTGGAAATTCCCACCCCCAGTTGAAATCCTGCCTATATTAAGATGGGCACCGCCCAAGTCAGAATCGCCAGTGATTTTCATACAAATCACCAGAAATTTTCATCAAAAGTAGGTCAGCTTAGAACTTGTTGGTAACAGTCTCCTAATGCGCCTTCATTCCAGAAATAAATAACGATCGCCGATTTAATTTTACAATTTTTTAACTAAAGGAAACAGATTGAATAATAAAAAGTTCAGTAGATTTCAAGCTTTACGTGTGAAAATACATTTACATCTCTTTAACGGTTTTCAGTGCCCTTGTCCAGGATCAAAACAACTTTTTGAATCGCATTATTTTCCCAACAATACAACCAATTTTTATATATAGTACTATAGTAGAAAGGTAGCATTTATGTAGTTTACGGTAATTCAACTCAAGACCAACACCTTCTCTGCACAAGATAATAATGATTCTATGTCATTCACTTTCATTTGAGAGTCCAGACATTCCACCATTCATGTGAACAAATTGTACTCAACATGGAATTTATTTCACACTTCCCATTTCTACCGTATCAGTACTATGGTACTATCTGTAGCAGTTGAAACCCAGTAAAACTTAAACAATTAAAACCAGTAAAGAAATTTGTCTGTTGAATAACAGAAAATATGGTATGGAGATTTCAATGAGTAAACTACTAAACAACTTACATGATACCAACAAAATGTCCCAACACAAGCTGATAAATTCCTTGGGTGGCTTGCAGGATGGCTTTGTTTCACCCTCAGTAAACTTTTATCATTGTTGCTCACAGGCTAATCTGAAGGACGATAACACTTCTTTCTTTGTTCTGCTGGGTTATTGCACCAGGCTGACCAGTGGCAATTTGACCTAAATTTGAAGCCTGATTTGGTCTGTGATGAAATGTTTGGATATGAAATAGGATACACGTTAAAGGCCACAGTTTACATATATCTATAACAATTAACTGAATTGTGTGTATTAAGAATGGCAAGTTGATAATAGCAGTGTAGATGAATGCACTAACAAATGATGGAAATTAGCATCTTTATCATTTCATTATCCCATCACGTTTTGTACTGTGTTATATATACAGTGAAACATACAGCCAAGTGTTCCCAATGGGCATGACAGTGCACTCGCTGAGCTAACAATAAATAATAAAAAAAATAATTATAAATCAAATTTTCATCAGAATTCGGTCAGCTCAGAACTTGCTAGCAATGCCCTAATGCACGTTCATGCCAAAAATCAAGGTTCTAATGTCAATGGTTCTCCTTATTTTGCCGACGAAAGGATTTGGATGGACTGACTGACTCACTGACTCATTACCGGACAATTTGCGATCTGTAGCCTACTTCGTAGGAATAAAAAGGCTAGTTGCCAGAACAGCGTTATCCATGTTATCGCAATAGATTAATATGCTTTTATCGTAAAATCCGTTTCACTGACCAGTATTCACTTTTGCAAATGAATTTACAATGTGTTTTCTAAAGTGTATTGTATTTCACGATGTGCATACAGCCCCTTGTCCCGAGTTAAACGGGAAGTACACAGGTAAATTCCCCCGCCGATGAAAACTTTGTGTTTAGACATGTGTTAGAGCGGTATGGTAGCGTAGCCGCGACTACGTCTTCACCATAATGGTACCGTGACGGCACCGGAGCGATGACACAGCCATCGACGGTCCTCTCTGATACCGCCATGGTACCACTAAAGTGAAGATGTAATCGCCGCTGCGGTGCCATATCGCTCTGTATACAAAGTTTCACCAGCGGGGAACTTAGGTGTGTAAAGCCGGAAACCCACGATAGTACTTTAGTACAGTGTGGGCTATTCATCACAAAATTTAACATTCAGTCTCTTATACAAGAGATGGGGAAAAAATTGTCGACGTCTGGCGACTGAAAAGCAACCATATGACTCCATAGGAAAGCTTCCCGTGGCATCTCACATTCAGTGCTCCCAATCAGTGACCCTAGCATCGGCTTAAACGGAATTAGACACGCCAGCTCGAGAGCTGTGATGACAGATCAGCTCAAGCAATTAACTCATCTGATGTTAATGAATGAGCATCGATGACCTCTGATGGAATAAACGCCTCAACATGCAACCTGGTAAATTCAAAAATGCCCCCAAAACACTAACCTGTGATGCCCGACGTCATACGGTTAAAATTTTCTAGCAAAACAATAACCTACATAATATTTGTCGAATGACATGTAAATTCAAATAGAGAAGACAATGGCGCCGCCATTAGTATAATTTATAATCTCTTTATCATACAATGTAGAGAAGTGTATGACTGAGCTAATAACAACGTTGAACATAAACTTCTTAATGCCTCTAGACCTTGATGAAATGTATGTTCAGCTGGTTGTGCTTTGGGCATCGCTGAAGACATTTTGCATCGATAGGCATTTAAAAGGTTAATCGGAAGAGGAAATCATGGGTACTGTTTTGAATTAGCGTAAATGCCAGTGGGATGTCGGCGCTTTTCACGAATACCAGACACAGCGGCCTTTCGAGAAAACGCATCTGAGTTTCCGAATTCCAATGTGTTTGTTTCAAGTCACGGAATATGCAAACGACACATTATCTACCCAGAACAATTTCAAGGATATTTGTGCAATTAAGGTTCCAATTCAGTGCCATTGGAATAGTCACTGTATACGCCGAATAGCAGATACAGCCTAAGGCGTGCGTTCAAATAAACATATCCCGATAACTGTTTTTGAATTTATTTTTGATTTCTCTCTCTTGATTCCGTAAAACATTTGGGATGAGCGGTGCATAGAGTGCATAATTGCGATTATTGAGTGAATGTGTAAATATATATGTTGTGTAGGTAGTGATCTTGAAGCATGATCTGTAAATCGTAAACACGATCGTTCGTGTCATACGAAACAAACATAGCGTTTATCTTAAGTCTGAAGATATATATTGCAGTACCGATATTGTTGTGTATTTTAGACCAAATTCTGGTTTTCTCAGGTTTCAACGGTATAAAATGTATTGATGAAGTCAAAACTCCAAACAGTATGTATATCGTCTATTGTCCGTTTTCAGATACGTCAAATAAATATAACCCCATCGTTCGGGTTAAGCAAACATGTCATATTTGAGTTGTCATTGTTAGTTTGGACAACAGCTATATAGATATTTGTTATCCATCACCGGTTTGACGTAACCAAACGCTTATTAATGAAGTTAACTGATTGCGAAACTTGATCACAGTTGATCAAGCAGTGGAATTCCATGATGTCCATATTGAGATTCAACCGCAGTGCTCAGAAAGATGATATGATGTCGGACAGGTCCATGTCCACAAGATTTTAGCTAAGTTACAGAACAGACCACCGTTCCTCGTTTATTCGGATTTCTACCTATCAATTCCCTTGGAGATCAATTCAATTCAACTGGTAATTTCCACCATATACTATATTAAACTGTCAAGTAAAGACCAATACGGATCTGGAAATAAAACAATTGTATAGAGTTGATAATCCAGCCAAAAAGACTAGAAATCTTCACTTTAAAACCTCGATAGGTCAAAATGTTCTCCAATAATTCCCTGTTACAAGAGAAACTAATCTCATCTCTGTGACTTTTGGTGTCTGGGTATAATAATGGACTATCGATTTTAGGAAATAGTTTACTCCCGTTTCAAATATGGAATGTTCGAATGAATATCGAAGGTGCAGTTTCTCATTCTGGCGATCGATTTATTTATGCCACCATTCTGGTTTGCTTTTCCCTAGATTGAAGCTTAATCAAACTGCGCACTGTATATAATTGAAACTATATTAAAATAAAATGTTGTAAAACCACAAGCCCGTTTTCGTGCTTCAGTCACTCGGGAAAGATATTAACATCACGCTACACCCATATATCTTATAATTTCCGTCATCGAAGATTCTCTGGAGGTAGCCGTCTGGATGCTCATAGCAAACAATTAGGACCGAACAGTTTCAGTCACGCTCATATCTACACGCCCAGCATAAGAAATCATATTCTGTATGCCAATGTACGATATATTATTCAATGCAGCTGTCAAGCAAATCCAGGTGTTGGGCCGTCAGAGAGAGGGGAAAGATTCAATAAGGTAATGGCTATGTTTGCGATAACCAAGCAGTCAAATGTACCGAAGATGGAGTGTATTGAGTCAGCGATACGCTCAAAAAACCCCTAAACGCTCAATCTTAAATCGTTCTTCGGCAATTTTCTTTTAGTAGCAATGTTATCACCAGATATAATTTATATGCAGACAATTTTTTTATGCTACTCTTGGCCGATATTTAAAAAATTGTCCCTGAATGATTGCAATTCTTACACCCTTTTTCACCTCTGGGCAAAATTTGCTCAAATTTCTGGTTAAGATATATGTGATGCAATTGACACGATATCTCTCGATATCTCTTATACCACATATGCATCTGCTTAATTGATCCGAACTTGACTGACCGTGTCCCTTTTTCGTGGTTAAATTATGTTACATGTCGATTTAACGTTGATATAACAATGCTTCTTGTAAAGGTTAGGCTTTTCAAATTCACATCACATATGCACTAGCCCATCAAATATGATCTAAGTCAAATCGTACATTAGAAGAAGTTTCAATGTTAGCACTCCATTCTTTCGAAGGATTAAAGCTATCCTTTCCAAACCCACACTACAGACGCACAGGTTGACTGACCTTGAACTACTTTAAGGGGTCAAATTATATTGGTATGCTGTTATAACGATGTGAATAAGAAAACATATCAAATTTTACTACAACATTTCAGTCGTACCCTGAGGAATCAAACTTAGCTTTCTACAATGGGTCAGAAGTCTTGATGGTCCCTTTTAACTTCAGAGGTACTTGGAGCGTCTAGGACTGTCCGTGGGATGTCGCGGCAATGCCGCGAAATGAATTGATTTGTGATAATTTAGGGTTACGGCACTGTAGACTAAAGTAATATTCATATCATTGAAACTGTTCAAGTGAAAGTCATAAAACGAGAAGTAGGATATTGAATTGAATTAATTTTATTCACCAGTGAATAAAAACATAATAAGTAATTATCAGTGGCCTTGACCTGGTGACCTTGATGTGGTGAGTGATAAGGACCTAGGATTACTCCTGATGAAGGGATCTAAATATAGAGAGCAGAGAAATATAAATCTGAAGGCCGACCAGAAGATAGTCCTGTCTGATTTGGAACAGTACGTTATTGATTGGTCGAAGCGAGAAAAAGTTGAACCTACAGTACTCGCTGATTGGCTGGACCTCACCAAGAACAAGGTCGTTGAAACAATCCGCCATATTGACAGAAGTACCCTTCCCCAAGCAAAACAAGTACTGAGAAGCCCCAATTCGCAAGAAGTTCTAGCAAATCTCCAGAGTAAATTCGTCATAGGCCCAGCAGACAAAGCTCCAAATAATATAATATTCATATGTAAATATTACTATTACCAGGTGCTTGTTGAATAATTGAGTGTAAAGATATCGTCCTCAAATACGTCTACTTACTCTCAAACTGCAATTACTCTGGAAGATTTATTTAACAATCACAAAACGTTTCTCAGGGAAAGAGGTATTTGTCTTCCAACTAAACATAACGATATACCAAAAGTATACTGGACTCCAAAAATGCATAAATCACCATACAATGCTAGATTCATAGCTGGTTCTAGAAGCTGCACTACCAAGCTTCTTTCAACCCTGTTGACGAGGGCCCTTTAGGAGGTAAAGGCATTTTGGGAAAGGTATTGCGCCACTATTTCTAAAAACACTGGTGTTGAATGTATGTGGATATTGAAAAACTCAAAATGTCTTACGGAAGAACTTGATGCTAAAGGTCACATACCGTACAGACATGTATCCACATGGGATTTCTCGACTCTCTATACTACAATCCCTCATCAGGACCTTATTGACTGTCTAAGTTCATTAATAGTATCTGTGTTCAAGAAAACTGATCGTAGATATATTAATGTCGGAAGCCATAAAGCATTCTTTAGCTCGACTACATATAAGAGATATCATTCATGGGATGTTTCATTGTTTATAGAGTTGCTTGAATTTCTCATTAAAAATATCTATATGAAATTTGGCAACACAATATATCAGCAGCATATAGGTATTCCAATGGGTACTAATTGTGCACCCCTGTTGGCTGACCTGTATCTGTTCTCTTATGAATATGGCTATATGCAGGCGCTTTCAAAAACCGATCCATTCAAAGCCCGTTCCTTCTCACTCACCAAACGCTATATAGACGATCTTCTCGCTGTGGATAATCGCTATATAAATGACGCAGTGAAGGATATATATCCACCTTCACTGGATTTGAAGGAAACTACAGATAGCCCTACAGGCACATCATATTTAGACCTATATATCTATAAAAATGAAGCGGGCATTCTCTCTCGTCGACTGTATGACAAAAGAGATGATTACAATTTCGACATCGTAAGCTATCCCTTTCTGGACAGTAATATTCCAGTGGGACCTGCATATGGCGTATACATATCACGCCTAGTAGCATTTGCTAGATCCTGTGTTAAATGTGACGATTTTAATCAACGTCACAAATCATTGTTGCAGAAACTTATAAAACAGAGCTACACCACCAAGCGCCTCCACTCAAAGTTTCTCAAATTTGGCGATACATATCACAAAATACGAGCGTAGCGTGCAAGATCTATGGCGTTTCGTTTCGTAACTTGTGTCTAATTCCGCTTAACCCGGGGCTAGGGGCCGTATGAACCCATGTACTTCAAGATCCTCATGGTACTCATATGAACATCCACAATCAAAGCGTTGCAACACATATAACGGAAGTGGGAAGAGGTGCCGACATACTGACTGCGTCACATGACTTCACAGAATAGTCTTCTGGTTAACCTATTCTAAAGCCCATATCAAGAATCTAAACGATTCGTGATATGTGTTGTATCTCAGGTACGCTTTTATTGTACCTGTTCATGTGGCAACTTGGATGATATGACCACACGGCCCCTAGCACCGGCATAAGCGGTATTAGATACAAATCTAGAGAGCTATGATGGAAATGCTCTGACAACTCGTATACTGAGATACATCATTCTTTAGATGACGACTTTACAACGAATATTATGGATTAAGAATACTGATCAGCGATACGGATTTGATATTTTTGGAACATCATGATGTCTTGCTGGCATCACTGAAAACTGTTGACCGCTTCTCTCTTGTAGGAAACAAGCCTATGTGTATGTATACTATGATTGTCTTTTTGAATTTGGTGCTAATACTGTTATATGGAATAGGTCTTTGGAATATGGACGCGGATATTCTTTAACGGACGACGGCTGAATTATGAATGACGGACCACACGCTTGTAATTTCAACATATAAAGGACATTGTAATTCAAGAATAGTGTATAAGTTAACCAGATATTTTAAACTGGCGGAATTAAAACCCCTTGGGCTTGTTCTATCCCTGCGTGGTGTAAAACAAACAGGAAAATAATAGGCATTCATCGGCGAAATAAGGAACAAAAGGAAGAATACATAAAACAGTTCTATGTACACATAGTTATCCGTGCACAGATTGTGATGTAGGTCAGTTTTCGATCAAGTATGTTTTCAGTTTAGATTCGAATAATGATATTGATTTAATTGCTTTGAAAGGAGGAGACAATTTGTTCCACTCCCGAGGTCCAGTAGTTTTAAGTGTTTGAAATGACAAATTAGATCTATAAAAAAAAGGTCTGTAAAGATTACATTGTTTTTTTGATAACGTTATCACCCTTAAGGCGCGTTTCTAAAGTAAAATCAAGGGATGGAGTTGAGTGACATAGGTATTTCCCCAGAGTATATTACAGTAGGACAAGTAAGGAAATGTCAATGAATAGTATAGTATGTATAATGTTTTCTTATTTATCGAGTTTTTGATGTAGTTGATAATCCCGTATTTCTTGATACTTTATTACAGATGTAATTTATTTTCATTTCCAGTTCAATTGGTCGTTGAATAAAACACATAAAAATTTGAATTTGTGCACAAGTTCTATTTCTGTTCCTGATATAAGAAGGTGTGGTGTATTAATTGATCGGTTATTATTGTTAGGTCTGACTAGTATATATTTAGTTTTCTTGATATTGAGTGATAAGCGATTACATCAGAACCAGTGGTGTAGCTTCTCTAGTTCCTGTGACATGATATTGATGACTTCAGAGATGTCTTCAGAGGAAAACACAACACTTATATCGTCGACAAAGAGAATAATTTCGAGCACATTAGTGACAATGCTAATATCATTTATATAAAGGAGGAAGAGAATTGGTCCAAGAATTGACCCTTGGAATATCAATCTTAAAGTTTAGAAGATTATCATAAATATGACCCTAACTTGCAAAAGCACCGCAGTTAAACTTTTATATTGCAAGTGGATGGATTAATAATGCATGATTTATTTAATATTAGTCCTGACGAAAATGAAACCGGTCAGCTTCGAGAACTGTTCATCATACCTTACTTTTTATTTACTTATTCTATAGTGTGTAATTATACTCATTTGTAGTCACACTCGGTTATTGCGCATACCACGTTGATGGACCGGTGTGATTCATCAAGTGTGCAAACGTCTTGTCCGTCAGTAGTATATAAAACTGAAATTCCTTAGGATTGACCTACTTATTTGTTCCCCCGGGTAAAATTTGTGGAGCATGTGTGGAGCTCTCGTCCAATCAGAAGCGAGTATTTCAAATTGACCAAAAAGCTACCTCCAGCACAGGAGAGTTCCAATTTTTCCAGGTCAAAAATAGTTCCATGTATTCATCCGCGGTGATGCGGTTTTGGCGGTGATGCGGTCTCGGGAAAAAAGCTTCCGCGGAGAAAAAAGTAGTCCCTAGATAAAATGGTCCGATGGGGTCGAGTGAGGTATCAAAGTGAAGCTTAGGTGAAGGGGCATCTGATGGGCTGGGTGTGGGGTTGAACTATCGGCATTCTGCGCATGCGCGGTGGCCGAAGGGTATAGAAATAGACGTGTTGCGATGTAGGGGAGCAACTAATGGGCCGATGGAGTTGTATGGGGTATCAATGTGAAGCATTCGTGAAGGGGCATCTAATAGGCTGGATGTGGGGTTGAAATAGCGGCATTCTGCGCATGCGCGGTGGCCCAAGGGTATGAAAATAGCCGTTTTGGAGCTAGGGGAGCCACTAATGGGCCGATGGAGTTCTATGAGGTATCAAAGTGAAGCCTATGTGAAGGGGCATCCAGTCATGGGTGGGTGCATGTAAAAATTTTCCTGAAAAAAAAAAAAAAAAACGGAAAACGGACTTTATCGAAAAATCCGGGAAAATGCCTATATGGGGTATGGGGGATATATAGGTCGCTGGGCTTAACGGGGCTTGCCTATCAATAGAGTTATCTCCCCCTAGTTCCAGGGTGGGTGTATGTAAAATTTTTCCTGAAAAAATACGGAACACGGACTTTATCCTAAATTACGTGAAAATGCCTATATGGGGTATGGGGGGTATAGGACCATCCTGGGAAACCTACTTCTCGGCATTTGCGGTATAGGTTGTGGGGTCTCGTTTTCTTAGTCTCGTCAAGACAAACATGATAGGAAGTGTCCCGGAGCGAATCGGTGAAATTTTTGAAAAAGTACGATATAGCCCCATATAGTCCCATACTGGGGGTATAGGATCAATGTTTGTCCCCCTGGGAAACCTACTTCTATACATTTGCGGTAGGGTTGTTTGGATTTGTTTTTCACGTCTCGTCATTTAGAACACGATAGGAAGTGTCCCGGAGCAAAACGGTGAAATTTTTGAAAAAAAGTCACCGAGGCCTGGGTAGGCCCATAGGCCTATACTGCATGGCTATGGGTGTATAGGGCCATACGGGGTGGACATGTTGGAGTCTAGGTGAGTCCCTAATGGTCCAATGGGGTCGAGTGAGGTCTTATTTTGAAGCTCTCGTGGAGGAGCACTTGACTACACTAATGGTTCGTCCGTTGTCAATAGTCTGCGCATGCGCAGCCTGGCCGTAGTATAGAAAGCAGACATTTTTGGGTGTGTTTGGGTTAGAGATGGGCTATTCACGGTTCGAATGGGTCTTGTGAGGTATCCATGTGAAGCCTATGTGAGGGAGCCTCTGATGGCGTGGGTGTGGGGTTGAAATATCGTCATTCTGCGCATGCGCAGCCTGGCCGTAGTATGGAAATAGACGTTTTTGGGGTCTAGCCGAGCCCCTCATGGGCCTATTGGGTCGAGTGAGGTATCCATGTGAAGCCTAGGTGAGGGGGCTAGACTAGGGTGTCGTTTCCATTCTGCTGCGCAGGTCACGTGGGTTGTGACAGTGACGTCAAGCTCAACGCTTCAACGCCCTGGTGAATTAGCCCAAAAGCTCTGATTTTCATGGAATTGTCATTAATTCATTGGAAATGCAGTGACGCCCGTCAACGCTCGTAGTTACGCCTTAACGCTCTAGCATAGCGCCTTGACGCCATGATATAGACCGGAGAGAGAAAACAACAACAACAAGGATGACACATGAGGGAACAACAACAACAACAAGTTTGTTTTTTTCATATAGTTTATTTTCCCCTCCATCATAACATACCCACGCTGGGGGAGCCGCGTTGGGTATGTTTACAATTCAAGAAAGACTCTTGTCCAATCAGAGACCGCCATTTGCATCTGTCCTATTCGTTCCTGTCCGTTAGATGTATTCTTGTCCAATCAGAAGTCGCCATTTCAGAGAGTTCCTTCTTCGGTCATGTTCATTCTGAACCGTTTATTCTAATCATCGTCGGACAGGCCTGGGTATTCTTCGGGCAGCATGTCCTGAAACAGTTGTTTGCGCATTCTGATCGCATTTTCCAGGGCCTCTGTGGGTGGTAGCCCCATAGCCTCTTCCAAGTGACGCTTGGTCTTCATGCTGGACCTGTGCGTGGGGTCGCCTTTCATTTCAAGCGGTAGTAAGGTATACTGTTCATAGATCGCCATGGCTGTTTTCCTGATGCGGGGCGCATTTGGGTGTACGTCTGTTGTAAATTATCCTCTCCGGCGTCCTCGATCGCTTCAGCGTGAGTATTGATAGCTGCTGTCACAATACGATCCCAGAAGGTAGGTTCTGCCTCACTTTCCTGGGATGTAGGCTGACTCTCTGAGGTCAAGCTCTCCATATCAGTAGATATACTGTCAGCAATCTTGGATTCGATATCAGTCGATCCACTCTCATCAATCTCTGTATCAGTATCTGCCTCAACGGGCTCCTCGGCGTCTTCAATCCCATGCATATTTTTCTGGTGTCGCATCATATCGTAATGTCTGGTGAACGTGCGTTCACACTCAGAACAAGTATAGGCCATGTTGACGGTTGAACGTCGACTGTGCGTGTTTTGGGAATACGCTCGCTTTTATAGACAGTAACGGTCATCAACGCTTAGCTCAACGCTTCAACGCCCTGGCGAATTAGCTCAGAAGCTCTGATTTCATGGAATTGACATCAATTCATCGAAATGCAGTGACGCCCGTCAACGCCCGTCGTTACGCCTTAACGCTCGTCTCAACGCTTTAACACACTTTCTTAACGCTTTAACGACGTTTAATGATGCGTTCGAACAAATGTTTCTTTTGTGCTATTGCTCTGACATACGCCGCTTTCCAGTTCATGCCCGAGGTTTTCAACATCGACGCTGTTCTTGCAATTTCCATATGGACTGGATCCTTATCCAACAATTTCATATGGGTCAGTAAGTCGACATACTGCTGACGTAAAGCCCGTCGTAGTCTGGGTGCCAATCTGTTATGGGCTAAAATTGCAGCTTCCTCTTTCGAATACCCTTTGCGTTGAAACTTGTTTCCTGTGGCCTCCAAAATCTCGCCCATCTCGGCGTCCATACTTTCTTTGAACAAATCCTTCCATAGCCTCGAGTTCACATTATGTTCTTCAACCTCGGGTTGGGCCTTCACAGTTGGGTGATATTCCGGGACTGGTGATATGAAGAAGGCCCGCTGTACGGGGGTGGGTTGCTGCTTCACCAAATGTGGACTCGGTGGATGGTGTAGGGGCTGTGGTGATCCCTCGCCGGGTAGCAGGTGGGTTGTCAGCCGGCGATCTTCGGGGGTATGGGCTTTTAAATCTACGAACAGGTAGTCGTACGGACGACTTGTCGCTTCTTGAAACGCCTGCATGAAATGGTCGATGTTCTGAGGATCAATTCGACTACCAAACACACGAATTTGTGCTCTGTCGATGGGGTTGGAGAACAACACAAAGTATTGGCAGTTCAAGGCAATATGTCTGGACGCCTTCCCTTGAGGAAAGAGATTCTGGGTCAAATAGATGACGGACAGATTGCGATGATGGGACCCTTTGGTGAATAGGTCGGCGATTTTCGAATTGTCCTTGGCCGCATTCATCAGATCATCCAGCACTACCACGTTGGTCTGCTCGGGGTCAAAGTAATACGGTTCGTCTATGTCGTGAGGAATCCCTGGGACGAAACTCACATTCTGTAATCGCGTAGTTTCGTAGGCGGGCTGCCATTGGCTATAACACCAAACAACACGTGTCGGAGCTGGGGTTGCCACACCTTCCTCTAAGAACTTCATTACCCAGGACGTCTTTCCACATGCCGTAGGGCCGCTCACCGTCATCGTGTAGGGATGCTCTACTGCACTTGCTGGACCTATAGCGGGACTCGGTGGTGTCTCTTGGTTGTGTTTGCCTTGAATGTGCCTGATCATACTATCGCGACGAGAGAAGGTTCTCTGACAGAACGTACACGTACACGACATCTTGATCTGTCGACCAATACATAAGGACTGATGAGGGACACATGTTCATTCTTATATGTACAGACACCACCACCACACACTACCACACACACACACACACACACACACACACCACCACCACCACCACCGCCACCGCCACCGCCACCGCCACCACCACCGCCACCACCGAGCGTTGACGGGCGTCAACGCCCGGTGGTGGTGGTGGTGGGAACTTCCGTGTGGCAGAGCTCTTGGATCGGAGCTCTTGGAGCTCAAAACCTGTGGAGCTCAGATCTCGGAAGTGACATTTGCATACGACCTCTGTGAGGTCACTTCCGCTTCCGTTCACGTGACCGGAACTGACCTTTGACCCCGGCGCGCGCGGTGTAAAGGTTTCCACCGCGGTCGTATGCAAATGTCACTTCCGAGATCTGAGCTCCACAGGCTTTGAGCTCCAAGAGCTCCGACCCAAGAGCTCTGCCACACGGAAGTTCCCACCATCACCACCACCGGGCGTTGACGCTCGTCAACGCCCGGTGGTGGCGGTGGTGGTGGTGGTGGTGGTGGTGTGTGTGTGTGTGTGTGTGTGGTAGTGTGTGGTGGTGGTGTCTGTACATATAAGAATGAACATGTGTCCCTCATCAGTCCTTATGTATTGGTCGACAGATCAACATGTCGTATACGTGTACGTTCTGTCAGAGAACCTTCTCTCGTCGCGATAGTATGCTCAGGCACATTCAAGGCAAACACAACCAAGAGACACCACCGAGTCCCGCTATAGGTCCAACAAGTGCAGTAGAGCATCCCTATACGATGACGGTGAGCGGCCCTACGGCATGTGGAAAGACGTCCTGGGTAATGAAGTTCTTAGAGGAAGGTGTGGCAACCCCAGCTCCGACACGTGTTGTTTGGTGTTATAGCCAATGGCAGCCCGCCTACGAAACTACGCGATTACAGAATGTGAGTTTCGTCCCAGGGATTCCTCATGACATAGACGAACCGTATTACTTTGACCCCGAGCAGACCAACGTGGTAGTGCTAGATGATCTGATGAGTGCGGCCAAGGACAATTCGAAAATCGCCGACCTATTCACCAAAGGGTCCCATCATCGCAATCTGTCCGTCATCTATTTGACCCAGAATCTCTTTCCTCAAGGGAAGGCGTCCAGAGATATTGCCTTGAACTGCCAATACTTTGTGTTGTTCTCCAACCCCATCGACAGAGCACAAATTCGTGTGTTTGGTAGTCGAATTTATCCTCAGAACATCGACCATTTCATGCAGGCGTTTCAAGAAGCGACAAGTCGTCCGTACGGCTACCTGTTCGTAGATTTAAAAGCCCATGCCCCCGAAGATCGCCGGCTGACGACCCACCTGCTGCCCGGCGAGGGATCGCCACAGCCCCTACACCATCCACCGAGTCCACATTTGGTGAAGCAGCAACCCACCCCCGTACAGCGGGCCTTCTTCATACCACCAGTCCCGGAATATCACCCAACCGTGAAGGATCAACCCGAGGTTGAAGAACATAATGTGAACTCGAGGCTATGGAAGGATTTGTTCAAAGAAAGTATGGACGCCGAAATGGGCGAGATGTTGGAGGTCACAGAAAACAAGTTTCAACGCAAAGGGTATTCGAAAGAGGAAGCCGCAATTTTAGCCCATAACAGATTGGCACCCAGACTACAACGGGCTTTACGTCAGCGGTATGCCGACTTACTGACCCATATGAAATTGTTGGATAAGGACCCAGTCCATATGGAAATTGAAAGAACAGCGTCGATGTTGAAAACCTCGGGCATGAACTGGAAAGCGGCGTATGTCAGAGCAATAGCACAAAAGAAATATTTGTTCGAACGCATCATTAAACGACGTTAAAGCATTAAGAAAGTGTGATAAGGCGTTGAGACGGGCGTTAAGTCGTAACGACGGGCGTCACTGCATTTCGATGAATTGGTGTCAATTCCATGGAAATCAGAGCTTCTGAGCTAATTCACCAGGGCGTTGAAGCGTTAAGCTAAGCGTTGATGGGCGTTACTGTCTATAAAAGCAAGCGTATTTCCAAAAACATGCACAGTCGACGTTCAACCGTCAACATGGCTTATACTTGCTCTGAGTGCGAACGCACGTTCACCAGACATTACGATATGATGCGACACCAGAAAATATACATGGGATTGAAGACTCCGAGGAGTCCGTTGAGGCGGATGCTGATACAGAGACTGCTGAGAGTGTATCGACTGATACCGAAAAAGAGATTGCTGAGAGTCTATCTAGTGATACGGAGAGCTTGACCTCAGATAGTCAGCCTACGTCCGTGGAAAGTGAGGCAGAACCTACCTTCTGGGATCGTACTGTGACAGCAGCTATCAATACTTACGCTGCAGCGATCGAGGACGCCGGAGAGGATAATTTACAACAGACGTACACTCAAATGCGGCCCCGCATCAGGAAAACAGCCATGGCGATCTATGAACAGTATACCTTACTACCGCTTGAAATGAAAGGCGACCCCGCGCACAGGTCCATCATGAAGGCCAAGCGTCACTTGGAAGAGGCTATGGGGCTACCACCCATCGAGGCCCTGGAAAATGCGATCAGAATGCGCAAACAACTGTTTCA
The DNA here is from genome assembly GCA_036873755.1 of Hanleya hanleyi. Lineage (NCBI taxonomy): Eukaryota > Metazoa > Mollusca > Polyplacophora > Lepidopleurida > Hanleyidae > Hanleya > Hanleya hanleyi. The sequence goes on along the minus strand of JAVTVY010029113.1, from coordinate 42,464 downwards.
GGACATGCTGCCCGAAGAATATCCAGGCCTGCCCGACGACGCTTAGGTCACACCGAGCAAAGATGGAACTTTCTGAAATGGAGACTTTTGATTGGACAAGAATCTAACGGACAGGAACGAATACGACAGATGCAAATGGTGGCCTCTGATTGGGCAAGAGTCTTTTTGAGTTGTAAGCATACCCAACGCGGCTCCCGCAGCGTGGGTATGATGTAACATTGGGAAAAATAAACTATATGAAAAAAAACTTGTTGTTGTTGTTGTTCTCTCAAGTGTCATCCTTGTTGTTGTTGTTGTTCTCTCTCCGGTCTATATCATGGCGTCATGGCGTTATGTTAGAGCGTTAAGGCGTAACTACGATTGGCCCCGATAAGCCCGGGGACCGATATGCTAAGGGGAACATTGGAACTCTTCTGTGTTCGGAGGTAGTTTTAGTGAAAAGAACGACACACTAGCCCAGGTGGATGCTCCCTCACGACAGCTTCACACTGATACCTCATACGACACCATAGGATCATTAGGGGCTCACCTAAACCCTAAAACGTCTATTTCCACACCCTTTTCCCAGAATTTCCTGTCTGCGCATGCGCAGAATGTGGACAACGGCCGAGACCCTAGTCCAATCGGATGCCCCCTCACATAGGCTTCACATTGATACCTCACTCAACTCCATCGGCTCATTAGGGGCTCACCTACATCCCAAAACGTCTATTTTCATACCCTTTGTCTATTGCGCATGCGCAGAATGACGATATTCCGACCCCACATCCACCCAGTGGGATGCCCCCTGACATAGGCTTCACATTGATACCTCACTCGACCCCATCGGTCCATTAGTGGCTGCCCTAGACCCCAAAACGGCTATTTCCATACCCTTGGTCTACCGCGCATGCGCAGAATGACGATATTTCAAGCCCACACCCATCCCATCAGATGCTCCTTCACGAATGCTTCACATTGATATCTCATACAACCCAATCGGTACACTAGGGACCCCTCTCGCTCCTGAAGATTGCCGGAGATTGCCAGAGAATTTGATCACCCACGACATTGTGGGAAAAACCCACTGAGACTACTTTCTGTCCGCGGAGAAAAAATCCTAATTTTACATGCACCCACCCCATTGACTTGATAGGCAGGCCCCGATAAGCCCGGGACCGAAATTAGACCTTTTGGCTAGAGTTGATAGGGGTTTTCCCCTATTTTAGGGGTAAAGTCCGTGTTCCGCTTTTTATATTTACGGGAAAAAATCCTAATTTTACATGCACCCACCCCATTGACTTGATAGGCAGGCCCCGATAAGCCCGGGGCCCGATATTAGCCCTTTTGGCTAGAGTTGATAGGGTTTTCCCCTATTTTAGGGGTAAAGTCCGTGTTCCGCTTTTTATATTTTCGGGGACAAATCTCACTTTACATGCACCCACCCCATTGACTGGATAGGCAGGCCCCGATAAGCCTGGGACCGATATTAGCCCTTTTGGCTAGAGTTGCTAGGTGTTTTCCCCTATTTTAGGGGTAAAGTCCGTGTTCCGCTTTTTATAGTTTCGGGAAAAAATCCTAATTTTACATGCACCCACCCCATTGACTTGATAGGCAGGCCCCGATAAGCCCGGGGACCGATATTAGCCCTTTTGGCTAGGGTTGATAGGGGTTTTCCCCTATTTTAGGGGTAAAGTCCGTGTTCCGCTTTTTATAGTTTCGGGAAAAAATCCTAATTTTACATGCACCCACCCCATTGACTTGATAGGCAGGTCCCAATAAGCCCGGGGACCGATATTAGCCCTTTTGGCTAGGGTTGATAGGTGTTTTCCCCTATTTTAGGGGTAAATTGTTGCCCAGTCCGTCATTCATAATCCAGCCGTCGTCCATTAGAGAATATCCGCGTCCATAATCCAAAGACCTATTCCATATTCCATATAACAGTATTAGCGCCATATTCAAAAAGACAATCATAGTATACATAAACATAGGCTTGTTTCCTGCAAGAGAGAAGCGGTCAACAGTTTTCAATGATGCCGGCAAGACATCATGATGTTCCAAAAATATCAAATCCGTATCGCTGATCAGTATTCTTAATCCATAATATTCGTTATAGAGTCGTCATCTAAAAAAAAGATGTATCTCAGTCACGCTTTGATTGTGACTGTTCATATGAGTACCATGAGGATCTTGAAGTACATGGGTTCATACGGCCCCTAGCCCCGGGTTAAGCGGAATTAGACACAAGTTACGAAACGTAGCGCGCCATAGATCTTGCACGCTACGTTCGTATTTTGCTATCAGCATGCGATATGTATCGCCAAATTTGAGAAACTTTGAGTGGAGGCGCTTGGTGGAATAGCCCTGTTTTATAAGTTTCTGCAACAATGTTTTGTGACGTTGATTAAAATCATCACATTTAACACAGGATCTAGCAAATGCTACTAAGCGAGATATGTATACGCCATATGCAGGTCCCACTGGAATATTACTATCCAGAAAGGGATAGTTTACGATGTCGAAATTGTAATCATCTCTTTTGTCATAAAGTCGACGAGAGAGAATGCCCGCTTCATTTTTATAGAGATAGAGATCTAAATAAGATGTGCCTGTAGGGCTATCTGTAGTTTCCTTCAAATCCAGTGAAGGTGGATATATATCCTTCACTGCGTCATTTATATAGCGATTATCCACAGCGAGAAGATCGTCTATATAGCGTTTGGTGAATGAGAAGGAACGGGCTTTGAATGGATCGGTTTTTGAAAGCGCCTGCATATAGTCATATTCATAAGAGAACAGATACAGGTCAGCCAACAGGGGTGCACAATTAGTACCCATTGGAATACCTATATGCTGCTGATATATTGTGTTGCCAAATTTCACATAGATATTTTTAATGAGAAATTCAAGCAACTCTATAAACAAAGAAACATCCATGAATGATATCTCTTGTATGTAGTAGAGCTAAAGAATGCTTTATGGCTTCCGACATTAATATATCTACGATCAGTTTTCTTGAACACAGATACTATTAATGAACTTAGACGGTCAATAAGGTCCTGGTGAGGGATTGTAGTATAGAGAGTCGAGAAATCCCATGTGGATACATGTCTGTACGGTATGTGACCTTTAGCATCAAGTTCTTCCGTAAGACATTTTGAGTTTTTCAATATCCACATACATTCAACGCCAGAGTTCTTAGAAATAGTGGCGCAATACCTTTCCCAAAATGCTTTTACCTCCTGAAGGGCCCTCGTCAATAGGGTTGAAAGAAGCTTGGTGGTGCAGCTTCTAGAACCAGCTATGAATCTAGCTTTGTATGGTGATTTATGCATTTTGGGAGTCCAGTATATTTTTGGTATGTCGTTATGATTGGTTGGAAGACAAATACCTCTTTCCCTGAGAAACTTTTTGTGATTGTTAAATAAATCTTCCAGAGTAAATGCAGTTTGGGAGTAAGTAGACGTATTTGATGAAGATATGTCTACACTCAATTCTTTAACCAGCACCTGGTAATAGTAATATTTACATATGAATATTATATTATTCGGAGCTTTGTCTGCTGGGACTATGACGAATTTACTTTGGAGATTTGCTAGAACTTCTTGCGAATTGAGGTTTCTCAGAACTTGTTTTGCTTGGGGAAGAGTACTTCTGTCAATATGGCGGATTGTTTCAACGACCTTGCTCTTGGTGAGGTCCAGCCAATCAGCGAGTACTGTAGGTTCAACTTTTTCTCGCTTAGACCAATCAATAACGTACTGTTCCAATGCAGACAGGACTATCTTCTGGTCGGCCTTCAGATTTATTCTTCTTGGCTCTCTATATTTAGGTCCTTTCATCAGGAGTAATTTCAGATCCTTATCACTCACCACATCAAGGTCACCAGTCACAATATGTTTGCATGGTGTATAGATAAAATTCGACGATTCACAATCACAACTATAGCCTCCTGACGTGTATAAGTTCCAGTCAAACTCCTGGACAGCATTGGAGTAATTGAATATTTTGGTGGCTATAGATTTAGTGTACTTATATGAAATGCAAGGAGGTTCTGTATTTGACGTGTTCCGCTTTTTATAGTTTCGGGAAAAAAATCCTAATTTTACATACACCCACCCATGACTGGATGCCCCTTCACGAATACTTCACTTTGATACCTCACTCGACCCAATCGGACCATGCAGCGTATTTGAAGTATGGGGACTACTTTTTCTCCGCGGAAGCTTTTTCCCGCGACCGCATCACCGCCAGACCGCATCACCGCGGATGAATACATTCCCTGCAACAATTGGAACTCTCCTGTGTTGGAGGTAGCTTTTTGATCATTCTGCCGGAACTATAGTGCACTTGACCTCTCCTCCACGTGACCTCCACAAAACAGAGTTATTTCCCTGGAAAACAGACCTCGAAAAGGGTAGACACTACTACTACGGGCCTTCCTATTCATCACTTTGCAGTATCTATCTTCAGTTGACAGCGGCCTTCTTAGCAAACAGTGTTCTAAATCCAATAGGCACATTTGGCAGTGGCTTACATTTGCATCGGTATCTAAAATCTCCCCTTGGCTCGCAACGGTTTTGTTTTTCACCGGTCTTGTTTAAAATATCGCATCCAAGTTAAAAGCGGTACACACCCATCTGACAGTGGCCTTTTTATTCAGCGGTATGTCTACCTACGGTTTTCTTATTGGGCGGCCTTTTAAAATCTACAGGTATCTTTGGCTTGCAGCGGTTTTGCTATTCAGCGGCCTTTTAAAATTCTCTCCATCTCACAGCGGCCTTTATATTCGGCGGTCTTTTTGAATCTTTACTTTCGCTTTGTAACAGCCTTCATACTAGCGATTTTGTGAAATCTAACCTTGGCCTGAAGCGGCTGTATTATGGCCGGTGGTGTTATTCAATTTCACTATCATCTGCCGTCGTCCGTTCATCTTATTCATCAGTGCTGTAAAATTTTCAGCTGTATGTATGAGAAACGACTGCTCGGCATTACTGTTCAACCATGAAACTAAAAGAAAAACATTTGATTGGTCCATTATATGCATGCAAAGGGAGTAATGCATTCACGTGGCCTCAACTAGGGACATGACGCTACTGTCATGACGTCACAGAAGGGATTTGCACGTATTTACATGATTTAAATGTATCAGTGGATGTGAGACAACAATACAATTGGATTATCTTCCAAGGCGAACTGACGTTTATATAAATCAAGCAATTGTAGCTATGATTAACAGAATCGGAATGTGACGTTAATACAATTGCATGTATCTATCCTAAGTACATGTTTGTTTGTGCTGCACGGACACCTGTATTTGACATGGAAATTAGATAATTTCCACCAAAGAATTTGACACGAAATTTGGTAATACTTATTATTTGATTTACAATGCAGTATCGACGAAACTGGAACTCTTCTGCATGAGAGAAAATTGCAGAAGAAACACAGAGTTCTTGGCAGAGGCACGGTGTCAGTCAGTATTCTAAATTATTATATTTATTAGAGTGTCTCCCTATAAGAATTGTAATGAGATAAAACTGCATATTCCCCGGTCACGTGAGTGTACATTGCCGCTGAAACTGCATATTTCACCCCCCATGGAATATACACCAAATGGAGATAATTACAACACAGGTCTGCACACAGCCGATCACGGCGCATTTCGTCGAGCTGATTTTAGCCGCAGAATACAGCAGAAATAAATATTTCCCCCATCTATTTTGTAAGTAGAATCGTACACAAGCACAATATTGAGTAATTAACAAGCGTCATCGAACAACTACACGTGCGTTGCGAGATTCACACCATAGTAGCGAAGCACATCCGAGTCAGTGGAATCTCGTGCATGATAAATTATGTTGCAAGTTTCAGGCTGATTGCCCACTGAAAACAACTCAGAAGGATTGCGCGCTGGCAAAATAAAACATACATTTTTTTTTTGCTCAAAGGGTAATATAGATTAGCAATTATTAATGAAATTATTGCCTAGTTGCGACGTGAATATACAGTTTTGTTGCTCCCTGACTGTGCATATTGCCCGAGCCGCAGGCGAGGGCAATTATGCACATCCGAGGAGCAACAAAACTACATATTCCCTTCACACCAAGGCAATATTTTCATACTATCTGATCCTTAATTCAGGTTTGCGATGGTTAGTAGAAATTTATCGAATTTAGACCTGTGTGCATTTGTCTTCATATTAATTCCTATGTTGCTTATTAGTTTAATAATAAGGAAATTTTCGACAGGAATCCCTACATCTCCTACAGCTAATTGCCACTTAAAATATGGAGAGTTGCACTGTTCTCAACATCTGAAATCTTCAGTATTGATTTTGATCGATTTGCACCAAGAACATAAGGTATTATTATATTTATTAGAGTGTCTCCCTATAAGAATTGTAATGAGATAAAACTGCATATTCCCCGGTCACGTGAGTGTATATTGCCCGCTGAAACTGTATATTTCACCCCCCATGGAATTGTAACGTGTACGAGCAGGACCAGTCGTAGTGTTCAGAAGAAAACGAATCAATAACCGGGATTGCCCACTGGCATTCTGGCCGTCACCGTCGTTAACCCCTTCACTAGTAGAGATCCGGGGTTCGAAGAGATGATCACAACCGTACAAGGATGACTGACGCTCATGTAAAGGTCTATTATGGTATATTCTGCACAAATAGTATACGCGGTTACAAATAATAGCGTAGAACCGCGTGGCTTAGACAGAATGTCTAAGGAGATGTAACGTTAAGATATTTACATATATGTACAGACACTAGGAGAGTGTATGCAAATAAACTTGATGTATATATACCGTGATGTGAGAGGATGTGTGCACACAAGTTAACGAATACGTACACTTGGGGTGTGCATATACGGTTCACGGATACGTACACTTGGTGTGTGCATATACAGTTCACGGATACGTGCCCCTGAGCGAGTGTGTGCATATAAAGTTAACGTATCCCTGGTGTATATGTGGATAATAGAAGAGAATGTGTGCAGTTTAAGCTTGATGTTATATGGTAATAATATATATATGAGAGTATGCATATAACTTTATAGTTAATATAGTGCTTTATGTCTATGCGCGATAAGGGCGGCCTGGCTGCTGGCCCTTCTCTTCTGGGGATAAGGGCGGCCTGGCTGCTGGCCCTTCTCTTCCGTCGTTGGAACGTTATGGATATAACGCTCTCTCCAGGGATGGCACCCTGTCGTTGGAACGTTAAGGATATAACGCTCTCTCCAGATACGTCGCCCAGGCGTTGAAACGTCAAGGCCCGTTGGAACGTTACGGCGGTAACGTTCTCCCCAATATATATATACCCTCAGGCGTTGGAACGTCACGGCAGTGACGCTCTCTCCAGATATAGCACCAAGTCGCTGAAACGTCACGGCCCGTTGGAACGTTACGGCGGTAACGCTCTCTCCAGAGACGTGGCAACTCGGCGTGTACTTCACCCCCAGTCGTCGGAGCCTGACCCTAACTTGTCAGCTCACAAGTCTGCTTCCCGCACAGGTAAGTATAGCCCGGCGTCTCAACCCTTACGGCTGCTGCGACCCGTCTATAGCCCGGCCTGTGACTACACACTTCACGACGATCTCTCAGGTAAGTATCACGCACCACTTCCGTGACCGTCAGGACAATTACATGGGTATATAATGTGCCATTACTATTTCATATGGTACCGATGAAACATCGTACGGTCTGTAAACTGCCGTTGTAATCTGTGCCCTGGGCTTGACCGTACAGTCTGTAAGCCTTGTTACCACTTTTACATCGGTAAAAGGAAGCCCGCCTTCTGTAACGTGTGATAAATACACGTGTCCTACTGGAATCTGTATGTCTTGTTACCGCTTTTACATCGGTAAAAGTGAGCCCACCTGCACCGTGCCTTTATGCGTGATAAATACGCATATCCTCCCTGTGGGATCTGTGGTCTGTGGCTTTCTTGACTGTATAATCTGTGCTCTGTGTTTCTTTATTTAACGTGTGACAAATACACGTCTCCTTCTTGTAAGATCTGTGTTCTGTAGGTGTCTTTATTGAACGTGTGATAAATACACGTCTCCTTCTTGTAGAATCTGTGCTCTGTAGGTTTCTTTGCGGTATAATTTGTGAGCTGTATGTCTGGACTTGTACTGTACTGTTTATAATCTGTGTGTCTTTATTTGCTTGTATGTGTGATAAATACACATATTCCTCTTGGTGGAATCTGTGTTCTGTATCTTTCTTGTGTGCTCTGTGTGCTGTATCTTTCTCGACGGTATAATGGGGATCGGTCTGGCTGGACTGGTACTGTACTGTTTGTGATCTGTGCGTCTTTATCTGCTCGTATGTGTGATAAAGACACATGTCCTTCCAGTTGAATCTGTAAGCTGCATCTGTAACTTGTCTATGGCCAGCTATACGCCGTCTGTGTAACTGTTTGCGGCCTTTCCTGCTCCCAAAGCGCCCGGCCCAGTTTATCGATGTTTCCCGACGAAAATGGCTCGCCCGCCGTGTCTTGTCTCGCCCAGCCGGCTGTAATACTGCGACCGTTTCCGTCCCGTAAAGCGTTTCCCGGCTGTCGGCGACGAATAAACAGGCTCCACGATACGTTGTAGGATTATGGCAGGGGGAAACTTGGCTGATGTATCTCTGTATTTAGTGCAGTTGTATATTCTGGGGGGGTGGAGGGAATCTCCTGACTATTGTCATATACCGCTACACGGTCAAGAAGATCAACAAATATTGTGGCTTAAGTCCCAGTGCAGCGAGATAGCACAGCAATATTGTCGAAATTATCAACCTACTGGTATAGACACTAAAAGCCCTATTTTATACTGAAGTTAGACCATGCAAGTTGCCTAAATGTGCTACAGGCAAACGCATGTCTCATTACAGTATTATAGAATACCCCCAACTACATGTACATACAACACGCCAGTCGGACGTGTTCCCTAAACTATAGTATAACCACAAACACGTTTCCACACCGAAAATGCGAGCCGGCAAATTCTCATTGGATTTGCGTGTTTTCACAGGTTACACTAACTACAGGATCTATAATCTTTTAGATTCCCAGGCCAAAACAACTGCCTTTACGCCCAACCGTAAATTATGCCAAAAATCAATAAGTTACAGGCTGTACCTGGACGTGTTTCTCCAGCCCTCTATTTCTGGTCTGTCCTCGATTGGAATGTCAGCTCGAGTTTAAATAGGGTGTGCACTCTCCACACCCAAAAAGTCCTCACAGGAGGCTTCCTCACGAACGGAGACGTTTCGACCGAACCGAAACCGAACCGAAGATCGTCTTCCACAGCGAAATTACAGTTCATAGTTCATAAATGAGCATGCCACCCCAATCCATAATTTGTAGAGAAAATTCCACGTAAAGGGCAACTCCTATCTCGTTCTGGTAAGCGCGAAATACGGGGGAATGCATTTCTGATATCTGCCTTGCTCGACGCTGACGACATGGGTCAAGGTCGTTCTTCCACATTCCAACGTAGCACACGGCCCCTGATTCAAACTGTTCTCTACGCAAACGGTGAACCGTTACACTGCCCCCGCCTTTCCAAATCATGACGTCCCCGTCATGGCCGTACGAGTCTCTCCGTCCAGGGTAACGTTACAGCTCCAGTTGTACAGTTCGAATCAATTTAAACAAAACTGTTCGCCAATTACGGGCCATCAGGGCCGGCGAAATCACTAGGTGGCCGCCCTCCGGCGGTCTGGCCGGGCCACCACGACATTAGGTCCACAGATTTCCATCACAGAATTACCTGGGCGGCTAGCAGAGCCGCCCCACGACATTAGGTCCACTGGGCTGCACGCTCAGCTGGAGGGGTCGGGCTTCCCCCCTCCTACGGTACACGGGCTGGGACGTCAGCACGTAGTCGTGCAACCTGCGAGGCTTCACCACTCGCCGACCGCGGGTCGTCGTCGCGTGCGTGGGGGCTACCGGGTGAGTCAGGGCGTAAGGCTCTGCCTGGGCCGGTTCCGGCCCCTGCTGGTCACCGCCGTCGTCACTGCCGCTCTCAGACGCCGTACCGTCACCCTCCACGTCCAGCCGCGGATAACACGGTTTGATCCGGTCGACGTGTACGACCTGTCGCCTCCCGTCGTCACTCCGGATCCGGTAGGTAACGTCCGACAATGCCGCCTCCACCACAAACGGTCCCAGCCACCGGTCTCGAAGCTTCCGTATCTGTCCTGGCCGGGTCACTACGGTGTGCAGATAGACCTGGTCTCCGGGGCCGAATCTTTGCGCCTTGGCCTTCAGGTTGTAAAGGCGCTTCTGCCGTCTCAGGGCCTTCCCACTATTTTCCCTCGCATCCTCGTGGACGTCGACTAAGTGGTCACGAAGGTCCCCGACCCACGGCACGGGCTCCGTTCTCTCACTCGGAGGAGCCCCAACGGTCAGGTGAGCTGGTAGAGTCACCTCGCGGCCAAACGTCATCATATTCGGCGTATACCCCGTAGTCTCGTGTGCGGCCGCACGGTACGCCATCAGTGTTAGTGGAATATACACGTCCCAATCGTCGGGGTGGCGGGCGGCACTAGCATGAAGCATCTGACCCAGAGTCCTGTTGAACCTCTCAACTTGGCCGTTTGACTGCGGATGGTACGCCGTCGTCCGCGTCTTCTTCATGCCTAGGATCCGGCACATCCCCTCGAACACTTTGCTCTCAAAGTTCCGCCCTTGGTCCGAATGTATCAGGGAGGGGACACCGAACCGGCTGACGTACAAGTCAATCACAGCCTGGGCCACCGTCTCCGCTTCCTGGTCCGGAAGTGCCACAGCCTCCACCCACTTCGTGAAATAATCACAGATAACCACAATATGCAGATTTCCTCTCGTCGTCAGGGAGAGAGGACCCATTAAGTCCACGGCGATACGTTCTCCGGGGCATCCCGCCATCATCCCGCGGTGCTGTCCCCGGGGTTTCTTCCCGGCCTGCTTCCTCCGACTGCACGTGTCGCAGCTCCGGCACCACTGTCGAACGTCACGCTGCAGGCCAACCCAGGCGTACGCTTGTCGCACCTTCCTCAACGTTTTAAACACCCCCAGGTGTCCTCCAGTCGGGCTGTCATGACATTCCTTGAGTATCCTCTTTTGCAGGGCCCTCGGGACCACCAGTAACTTGGCCTTCTCCCGGCCTCGCAAGTCATACCAACGTCGCACCAAGAGGTCTGCTTCCAGGGACAAGGCGTCGTATGCTCCCCACAGCGCTTTTGTTACCCCGCTGTGTTGACAGACCAGGTCCCACCGAGGTCTGGTACCAGCCTTCACCCATTCAATCACCGGAAGTAGCTCGGGATCTGCAGCTTGGGCCGCTGCGAAGTCCTCGTTGGGTGGAGATATGGTCACAGCCCGGGCCGCCGCCGTCTCCCCGTCTTCGGTCTCGGAGGAACGACCACACTGCTTGCACGGACGTCTGCTCATCGCGTCAGCATTCTGATGCTTACGGCCTGGTCGGTGGACGATGTCAAATTGATAGGTCGACAGAGCTTGGATCCACCTTGCGAGTTGCCCCTCCGGCTCTTTGAATCTCATGAGCCACCTCAAGGATCTGTGGTCGGTGCGCAGTAGGAACTTCTTCCCATAGAGGTAGTGCCGCAATGACTTAATGAAGTGGACCACCGCCAGGAGTTCGCGCCTGGTCACGCAGTATGCCTTCTCAGCCTTGGTGAGTACCCTGCTGCCATAGGCCACCACCCTCTCCTGTCCGTCGGTCTCTTGGGACAGAACGGCTCCGATGCCCCAGCCGCTGGCATCCGTGTCCAGGATAAACGGTTTGGACATGTCGGGCATGGCTAGGATGGGCGCCGCTATCATCTTCTCCTTCAGGGTATCAAATGCGATCTGACAATCGTCGGTCCACACGAAGCTCTTCTCCTTCTGGGTAAGTTGATGCAGGGGCGCTGCCACGGTCGCAAAGTCTTGGACGAACCTCCGGTAATAGCTACACAATCCGAGGAAACTCCGTACCTCGGTCTGGGAGACTGGGGTGGGCCAGTCTCTCACAGCCTGGACCTTCTCCGGTTCCGTCTCGATACCGGCGCCGGACACGACGTGTCCCAGGTAGGTGACTTTTCGGGCGCCAATGACACACTTGGAGGGTTTCAACTTAAGCCCATGAAGTTGTAGTCTCTAGAACACCACCTCCAAGTTGGCCAGCATCTCGGTAAACGTCTTCCCGAACACGATGATATCGTCGAGGTAAATCAGGCACGTCTCGTAGTGCAGACCGGCCATTACTGCTTCCATCAGGCGTTCAAAGGTTCCTGGGGCGTTGCACAGCCCGAACGGCATAACGCGGAACTGGTACAGGCCTTTCCGGGTGGAAAACGCGGACTTGCATCGATCTTCAGGCGCCAATTCAACTTGCCAGTATCCGGACATCAAATCCAGGGTAGACCACCACTGGGCCCCGTTCAGTGCGTCAAGACTGTCATCGATCCTTGGCAGAGGATATGCGTCTTTCTCTGTGACGTCATTCAGGGCCCGGTAATCGACGCAGAATCTAGATTTCCCGTCCTTCTTCTTCACCAGGACGACAGGGGCCGACCACGGTCCCTCGGAGGGCTCGACCACACCTCGTCGTAACATCTCGTCAACCTGCTTGTCGATCTCCCATCGAGCATGAAGGGGCGGTCTTCTAGGTGGAATACGAATCGGGGGTGCACTCCCCGTCTTTATTTGGTGTTGCACCCTGGTGGTACGTCCAAGGTCATCATCATCGGCAGCGAACAAACCAGCGTGTCGACTCAGCATTTGTTCAACTTCCCTCAGCTGGGCTGCACTCAGGCCATCCTTGGACTTCTCCAACGCCGGCCGCATATATGCCGGCAGGGTCGTCGTCCGCGCCCTCGGCTCTGTAGGCTCCTCCGGATCATCATCCAGTGTGGACATACTACCACAGAAGGTACCAGCGTGAATGACTGTGGACTCATCGGAAGCGTTCAGCATACGAATAGGCACACTACCATCAGATGCAACTCGAGAGAGTGTCCTCGCCAGGACTAGGCCGGTCTTCTCGGTAAATGCGAGCTCCCCCTCGACTAGTCCAATCTCCCCCGGCGGTGCGTCTTCCACCCTGGCCGGGGCAAGCATCTGGGTTCTAGGCGGTATGGTGATGGTCTCGGCCAGGGCCAAACGATAACAATCGAAACTTCCTACAACCTCGCATTGCAGGTACTTGCCTCCCAGCTTCAACCGATGGCCTCTTGCGTCAAGTATACAGCCGTGGCGATACAGGAAGTCGTACCCCAAGATGGCGTCGATGGACAAGTCTCCCACAACCAGCGTGTGCTTCCACACCGTCCCCTGGATCGATATCCTGAAGTCTCCCTCTCCGAGTAAAGGCATATGGGAACCGTCAGCTACCTTGATGGACTGGTACCGGGAGTCTCGAAGGACTGGTTTCACATCTGGGTCAAGCTGTTCCCATATCTGGCGGCTGATCAAGGAGATAGATGCTCCGGAGTCCACACAGCACATCACTTTCACCGGCCCGATAGACGCGGGTAGGTATATCCCCGCTTCTCCCTGGTTATGAAGCGCAGGCTTGGGTCCCTGGGTTTTTGATGGATTCCCGGACCCGGGCGGTCGTCTCGGGGGCGGGGTGGGTGAACGTCTAGGGCACGCCGCCCTAAAATGGCCGTCTTCTCCGCACCTCCAACATCCCCGTCGTGGTTGTCTTCCCGTCCTCTGCCCCCGCCTTGAACTTGAGCGTCCCCGTCCTGGGAAGCGCCTCTTAAATTCTTCCATCAGGGTAGCAATCTCTGCTCGAAGTCGGGCCTGCGCGTCCTCATCATCCTCAGGAACGTCAGCCGGGATGTCTTCTCCTGTAGCGGCTCTTGCCGTGGGATCAGGACGTCGCCGCTGGGCGTCTTGGAAGGCCTCTACTTCCACTGCTGCATGCGCAGCCTCGTCTAGGGACTTCGGGCGGCACTGCCAGACTTTAAACCGTAGGTCTTCTCCAAGTGCCTCAAAGAATTGGTCACTGGCCAGGGTGTCTTGGACCTCATCACCGGCGTCGGGGTAGGACATCTGGCTGAGTCTCACCAGAGCTTGGCCCAGTTCGGGTAGATCTTCTCCCCTCAGTCGTCGCCTGGACTTCAGCTTGGACTTATACAGCTCTGTTTGGTTAGGGGGAGCGAAGCGTCTCTCCAAGGCATCACGTAGGCAGATGAAGTTTGCCTCCCCTGGTTTCATCTTCAGACTGGAGAGAACCTGTTGTGCTGGCCCCCGCAGGGATACGGCCAAGTGCTGTCCCTTCTCTTCCAGCGTCCACTGGTTTAAGGCTGCGCAATAGTCAAAATGTACCAGGTGATCTCTCCAGGGCGTACTCCCATCATAGGTCGAAGCCTTAACCAACATCTTACGGGAAGCAGGGATGATCGTAACGGTGGCCGTCCCACTAGTGTCAGCCGCTGAAAGGCGCACTTCTGCGACCCGGTCGCAAATCGTCTGTTCCCGCACAGGCTGGTCTATGGGGGTTCTGGTAGTACACTCTCCGGCCCTGGGCGGGGACGTGTGCGCTGGGGCGCCCATCGTCGTCTGATTGAAGGTCGCCTGCATGGTTTGCATCTGTGCCTGTAAGCTCTTGAGGCCCTCTAGTAGCACTTGGATGGTCGACGAAGTCCCGGTTTCGACGATGGCGGGCGTTGACAGTTCGGACGGTGCTCCCACCGGACTCACGTCTTCTGTCGTCGCCGATGTCGCTGAACCAGGCAACCCCGTCCTCAATCGCTCCCTCACCTGTAGTATAGCTCGTATGCCCGCTATGTCCGTACGCCTCGGTGTTGCTAGGGAACTCATGGGTAATGGAGTTGTCAGCAGGACGTGGTTGTCGGTCATCTCTAGTAGTCGGCTGTTCTCTTCTGTTGTAGATCAGGCCAGATCCCACCGCTGCCACCAGTTTTCCCCGTGTAACGTGTACGAGCAGGACCAGTCGTAGTGTTTAGAAGAAAACGAATCAATAACCGGGATTGCCCACTGGCATTCTGGCCGTCACCGTCGTTAACCCCTTCACTAGTAGAGATCCGGGGCTCGAAGAGATGATCACAACCGTACAAGGATGACTGACGCTCATGTAAAGGTCTATTATGGTATATTCTGCACAAATAGTATACGCGGTTACAAATAATAGCGTAGAACCGCGTGGCTTAGACAATGTCTAAGGAGATGTAACGTTAAGATATTTACATATATGTACAGACACTAGGAGAGTGTATGCAAATAAACTTGATGTATATATACCGTGATGTGAGAGGATGTGTGCACACAAGTTAACGAATACGTACACTTGGGGTGTGCATATAAGGTTCACGGATACGTACACTTGGTGTGTGCATATACAGTTCACGGATACGTGCCCCTGAGAGAGTGTGTGCATATAAAGTTAACGTATCCATGGTGTATATGTGGATAATAGAAGAGAATGTGTGCAGTTTAAGCTTGATGTTATATGGTAATAATATATATATGAGAGTATGCATATAACTTTATAGTTAATATAGTGCTTTATGTCTATGCGCGATAAGGGCGGCCTGGCTGCTGGCCCTTCTCTTCTGGGGATAAGGGCGGCCTGGCTGCTGGCCCTTCTCTTCCGTCGTTGGAACGTTATGGATATAACGCTCTCTCCAGGGATGGCACCCTGTCGTTGGAACGTTAAGGATATAACGCTCTCTCCAGATACGTCGCCCAGGCGTTGAAACGTCAAGGCCCGTTGGAACGTTACGGCGGTAACGTTCTCCCCAATATATATATACCCTCAGGCGTTGGAACGTCACGGCAGTGACGCTCTCTCCAGATATAGCACCAAGTCGCTGAAACGTCACGGCCCGTTGGAACGTTACGGCGGTAACGCTCTCTCCAGAGACGACCCCCAGTCGTTGGAACGTCGCGGCGGCGACGCTCTCTCCAGAGACGTGGCAACTCGGCGTGTACTTCACCCCCAGTCGTCGGAGCCTGACCCTAACTTGTCAGCTCACAAGTCTGCTTCCCGCACAGGTAAGTATAGCCCGGCGTCTCAACCCTTACGGCTGCTGCGACCCGTCTATAGCCCGGCCTGTGACTACACACTTCACGACGATCTCTCAGGTAAGTATCACGCACCACTTCCGTGACCGTCAGGACAATTACATGGGTATATAATGTGCCATTACTATTTCATATGGTACCGATGAAACATCGTACGGTCTGTAAACTGCCGTTGTAATCTGTGCCCTGGGCGTGACCGTACAGTCTGTAAGCCTTGTTACCACTTTTACATCGGTAAAAGGAAGCCCGCCTTCTGTAACGTGTGATAAATACACGTGTCCTACTGGAATCTGTATGTCTTGTTACCGCTTTTACATCGGTAAAAGTGAGCCCACCTGCACCGTGCCTTTATGCGTGATAAATACGCATATCCTCCCTGTGGGATCTGTGGTCTGTGGCTTTCTTGACTGTATAATCTGTGCTCTGTGTTTCTTTATTTAACGTGTGACAAATACACGTCTCCTTCTTGTAAGATCTGTGTTCTGTAGGTGTCTTTATTGAACGTGTGATAAATACACGTCTCCTTCTTGTAGAATCTGTGCTCTGTAGGTTTCTTTGCGGTATAATTTGTGAGCTGTATGTCTGGACTTGTACTGTACTGTTTATAATCTGTGTGTCTTTATTTGCTTGTATGTGTGATAAATACACATATTCCTCTTGGTGGAATCTGTGTTCTGTATCTTTCTTGTGTGCTCTGTGTGCTGTATCTTTCTCGACGGTATAATGGGGATCGGTCTGGCTGGACTGGTACTGTACTGTTTGTGATCTGTGCGTCTTTATCTGCTCGTATGTGTGATAAAGACACATGTCCTTCCAGTTGAATCTGTAAGCTGCATCTGTAACTTGTCTATGGCCAGCTATACGCCGTCTGTGTAACTGTTTGCGGCCTTTCCTGCTCCCAAAGCGCCCGGCCCAGTTTATCGATGTTTCCCGACGAAAATGGCTCGCCCGCCGTGTCTTGTCTCGCCCAGCCGGCTGTAATACTGCGACCGTTTCCGTCCCGTAAAGCGTTTCCCGGCTGTCGGCGACGAATAAACAGGCTCCACGATACGTTGTAGGATTATGGCAGGGGGAAACTTGGCTGATGTATCTCTGTATTTAGTGCAGTTGTATATTCTGGGGGGGTGGAGGGAATCTCCTGACTATTGTCATATACCGCTACACGGTCAAGAAGATCAACAAATATTGTGGCTTAAGTCCCAGTGCAGCGAGATAGCACAGCAATATTGTCGAAATTATCAACCTACTGGTATAGACACTAAAAGCCCTATTTTATACTGAAGTTAGACCATGCAAGTTGCCTAAATGTGCTACAGGCAAACGCATGTCTCATTACAGTATTATAGAATACCCCCAACTACATGTACATACAACACGCCAGTCGGACGTGTTCCCTAAACTATAGTATAACCACAAACACGTTTCCACACCGAAAATGCGAGCCGGCAAATTATCATTGGATTTGCGTGTTTTCACAGGTTACACTAACTACAGGATCTATAATCTTTTAGATTCCCAGGCCAAAACAACTGCCTTTACGCCCAACCGTAAATTATGCCAAAAATCAATAAGTTACAGGCTGTACCTGGACGTGTTTCTCCAGCCCTCTATTTCTGGTCTGTCCTCGATTGGAATGTCAGCTCGAGTTTAAATAGGGTGTGCACTCTCCACACCCAAAAAGTCCTCACAGGAGGCTTCCTCACGAACGGAGACGTTTCGACCGAACCGAAACCGAACCGAAGATCGTCTTCCACAGCGAAATACAGTTCATAGTTCATAAATGAGCATGCCATCCCAATCCATAATTTGTAGAGAAAATTCCACGTAAAGGGCAACTCCTATCTCGTTCTGGTAAGCGCGAAATACGGGGGAATGCATTTCTGATATCTGCCTTGCTCGACGCTGACGACATGGGTCAAGGTCGTTCTTCCACATTCCAACGTAGCACACGGCCCCTGATTCAAACTGTTCTCTACGCAAACGGTTAACCGTTACAGAATATACACCAAATGGAGATAATTGCAACAGAGGTCTGCACACAGCCGATCACGGCGCATTTCGTCGAGCTGATTTTAGCCGCAGAATACAGCAGAAATAAATATTTCCCCCATCTATTTTATAAGTAGAATCGTACACAAGCACAATATTGAGTAATTAACAAGCGTCATCGAACAACTACACGTGCGTTGCGAGATTCACACCATAGTAGCGAAGCACATCCGAGTCAGTGGAATCTCGTGCATGATAAATTATGTTGCAAGTTTCAGGCTGATTGCCCACTGAAAACAACTCAGAAGGATTGCGCGCTGGCAAAATAAAACATAATTTTTTTTTGCTCAAAGGGTAATATAGATTAGCACAGAGTTAAGTTGAAAAATATATTAATGAAATTATTGCCTAGTTGCGACGTGAATATACAGTTTTGTTGCTCCTCGACTGTGCATATTGCCCGAGCCGCAGGCGAGGGCAATTATGCACATCCGAGGAGCAACAAAACTACATATTCCCTTCACACCAAGGCAATATTTTCATACATTGTACTATCTGATCCTTAATTCAGGTTTGCGATGGTTAGTAGAAATTTATCGAATTTAGACCTGTGTGCATTTGTCTTCATTTTAATTCCTATGTTGCTTATTAGTTTAATAATAAGGAAATTTTGGACAGGAATCCCTACATCTCCTACAGTTAATTGCCACTTAAAATATGGAGAGTTCCACTGTTCTCAACATCTGAAATCTTCAGTATTGATTTTGATCGATTTGCACCAAGAACATAAGGTAATATCACCACTAGCATACTCATTTCTTGGCCCTTTCAATCGATATGTATCTACATGTTGGACATGCAATGCACATCATACCCACAAGTTGAATTACATTTGTTCAATCTCCACCTCCGCCACTTTTATAGTGGTGCCGAGATCACATCATTTTTCATGATAACCGAGTATTCAACCATTGAGTGATGGATAAACTCAAAGACATTATATTTGTGCATTTATTTGTTTGACCTAGAAAATGTAGGACTCGTTCTGAAAAAATCTGAGATTTAATTAAACGAAATATTATATCTTACACTTGAGCTACCTAAATCCCTTGCTACATGTAGCTTGTAACTTGGTTCGCCCCACAATGGTCCGACCCACAGTTAGTATAATAGCATATAGTGAAACGACGTTTCGTGAAAGAAGTATCTTTCCAGTCAAGCCATTTTACAAAATATGCAAAACTTTGAATTGGAAAGGACTGAATGAGCGATACAAATACACCTACCCCGTTTTTTAAACGAGATCAACTTTTTCAGGTGACATTTGGATATGGTCCCCAGGTGACGTTACAAGGACGGGATAATCGTGATAACATATAACTCTGCTACTATTAATGATGTGATACTGTTTAGGCAGATTAGACCAATAACAAAAAAGCTAGGGCGATTAAAATACACCTACCCCCATTTTTGGCAAAGTAAAATGAATGTCTGTGGTGGGACATATCGTCCGCTATAGAAAAAAACTGCACCGCTTTGGAACTCTACATCCACCCTGGGTAATACCCCAGTCATGGTATAGATGGAAATTATCTTGCCGAAGGGGTGAACAATTTCACCAAAACCCGATTCTGGCTCTCAGACTAAAAGCCGCTCAGTTTAAATGCCGCTACCAGGTTAAAGATTCCACAAAACATGAGGAATTTACAAGTTGGAGAAGGTAAGATTTGTTCCACTTTGGCAACATTTGAATTTTGAATGGAATGAATGGAAGCACCCAGAAACCACGGCTGTATCAGCATTAGCCAATCATGGCTTATCATGTGAGGCTACGTAGCATTCCGCGTATAAGTGATATGGAACTTATGCCTATACAGACTGTAAAATTATGAGAGAAACCGTGATGAACTTGCTTCACAATGAGTGCCCTCAATGGTGGACATTTGGTATAAACACAAACCAACACGAAGTGCTTGGTCACATAACCAATCTGACTGGAGCAAGAGATTATACATGTATAACAACGTATCACACATGTACAGTTTTTTTATAACACCGCCGAATGAAAACACCACTGGCAAATAGAGAGACAGATTTTAGATGGTCGCTGAATAACAACAGCTTCAGGACAAGGATGGATTTAAAAAGATCAACCCAGAAGTCATTATGAACTACAAGGTCAAGATTAATAATAACGCCGTTGGCATTTGGGGGTAAAGATTCAAAAATGCCTCCATAACTGAGAATACCGTAACTGAATTGGTTGTTCGCAGCCCTAGTCAAACCGGAACTTTGGCGGGTTGAGAAAATGAAGATTTTAGAATGTCACAACATGAGTACACCGCTGCCAAGTGAAAGTAAATTTTTAGAAAGCCGCTAAATGAGAAGACCCATGTGAAGTGAATGAACAAGTTATGACATCAGAAAATTCCACAACCACATCTAACTCTAGTTGATCTCCGTAGTCTCCATTTAAATTGAAAAGCGAAATGCTTTAAAGGAATAGTAAACTCTGCGTAAACTCGTGCTCGACATGACAGAATTATGCCATCAGATTCCTAAAACACCCGTAGAAAAAATTAACAAAATTCTACGGCTGAGTAAACACCGATTTATCGTTCACACTTTAACACTTTATGATCTCCGACATGTTGGACTGACTCAACCTGTAACCATCTCGGTCATCTATACGAGGTAAGACTGACCCTGGGATCGTGTGTATCCATTTTCAGCCTACTTTCGGCAAATGCAAGAGGGAATTTCCAGAAATCAATACCACGCGACTTCGTTAGCCAATCAGCAAAAGTCTACCGACGTATCCCCAACGTAACTCGCCATTTTCGAGTCATGTGATGTCCTACTTGTTCAAAATTACAGATCCACCACACCTCTTGTATGATACGAAAGTTATTCATACCTATATATTTTGTAAGCCCAGGCAATATCTGTTTCAGAAGTGGTATGAAAATTCTGTAAATTATCAGATTTCTCGAGTCTGTTCTCCGCCGGATGAAGGCCGGACTGACTGTGACGTTTGATGGGCCATACTGTTTTTATGTAGATGGCGCTGTGACAAATATCCCGTTGCCATCCGGGCTCTATCCCATAAGGTAAAGCATTAAACAACAACAACAGCAACATTAGCAGCGTGTCTTCTACTGCTATTGGGTGATGTGGCCTAATATTCTTGCCTCAGAAAGAGAGCTTGTGAAATCATATGCCAAATGCCACATGTCAACCTGTATATCTATTCGAAATTCATATATCACGATTCTCATAATCGTCTCGGAGCCTAAAGAAAGGTCCACCGATCTGTCAAAAGCCATCGACACAATAATTTACAATTGGTCTCCATGTTATTAGCTACTCTGCCTGGGGCCCAACTACGTCACAGAAATAATGTCAGGTGATATTTAAAGGATTTTCATTGGCTAACGGCTCTCAGGCTTGTTAAAATGGCGACCTCCACGGATTCTTGCTCTGTGCAATAACTCTTATGTTCAAAATGTTCTCATTCATTCGGAATTACGAGAAAAGCTGATTTGTTTTGTTTTTCGAATACTAATGATATAGTTCTTTCGATATTCGTATGCATCGCCTTAGGGTTTTCTATTCCGTTAACAATGAGAGTATGACCTTCTCTTTTGTGCTCTCGTACATGAAGCATGGACCTTGAAGAGAGTTGCATTTTTCTTCGAATAGATTGAATTTCAAAACATTTCCAGGACGAAAAAAAACAACTCTGTGTATTGCCACACCATGCAAGACCCACATTGCTACATGTATCTCTTTGAATTGGCATGTGAGGCTAGAGTTTCTTCTGTGTGATTTCTCTCCCATCCTAATCCCGACAAGCAACCCCTCGACATAAGCATATAGAAAATGGAATTCACGCTTATTTCTTTTATGCGTATCTTTCCACATGGGATTTTGGGATTTTTTCTTCCATGTATACATCAATCCTACACCTGCACACATTGCGCATGGAGCCTGCTGCGCTCTTTTATGTTCTAATTTAATCCAATAATCGTGGTAATAGCTTGAACATGTTTTTGTTTTACATCAGCAAACCAGTAATTATATGAGAGACACCTTTAACACAGTGTTGTCTTTCAGCTTTGCTTTATCTTTTATTTTTGCTGCTTAAAATCTCGAAGACTCTAAATTGTGCCGTGAGCGCAACAGAAAAACTGCGTCGACAACGCAATGTACACCTTCACATCAAGAAAACGTCCATCATTAATACAATACAGGCATATATTTACAAATCATTTATTAAGTCAGCTGTTGTCTGAATGATGTAAAAAAACTTCCTAGCAATGACTTGCAATAATGCGTCGCGTTTCCTGCGGCGAATATTACATATAGTAGTCATCACATTACTTCTGATGATAATTATTTCTATTATATTTCTATTAACTGTGGGGCGATCTGAAAAAAAAATCAGATTTGTTATGTTTTAATCCGATAGCTTAGCTCCAAAAATGGCAATTATCTAGATATGACCATGCTGATCCCTTGTGACCGTAGAACCAAGTTAACAACGCCACCCATCGACAGGTGACGCTGCCTGGTGCACGAGTGGCTAATTCGGAATCATATTCCTTAGACATTTTCCTACTATTGCTTGGGCATTGAAACTTCGCACAAAAAGATCTTGGGGTCGAGCTCTATTAACAAATCGAAATGAAATCAAACATGGCTGCTCTGATGACGTCACAGTAATGTCCTATTAAATAAGAATGCTTTTTGGGGACGATTTTTCGGTGCGATTTTCCGATTCTACGAAAATACTGAATAACAAATTAGGAAATAATTATTCAATGTGAAATGAAAATAATTTTGGCCACTTTTGTATGAGCAAACAGTCATTTTTTAAAGTCACACGTCACACTTTCATGACCGCCATTTTGAATTTACACGTGATCGTCTATTGGGGAGGCATGCAAGTGGAGTCCGAATAACCCCAATTAGATAGGCAATACAGTCATGGGGTGACATCTCGAATTCTGCGTCGTTTCGAAGATAATGAATTTTGATTGGCAGGGACGGCCTGGTAGGATAACTAATTAAAATACTTCAGATTCAGACAATGCTAGATATTATCATGCTAACCGAGTCAAGTAACCTTCACATGACCTTTGACCCGGATGTGACACAGAGGGCACCAACCACCTCGCTGGGGGTCTAATAATACCCCAGCCACCAGTCTGATTTTTGGACAGGATTCCCGGCCGCGGGCACATCGCCGGAAGTGACATGGTATATAGTAAAATATATGTTTGCCTAACATTTCGATTACTTTTCAAGTCCGCATAATACCTCTGTTGACCTAGCGTTAAAAAGATTTATCTGGAGATTATTTTTATCTGGACAGAGCACATGAAAAGTAGTTCGTTCGTGTGCAAAACTGGAGTTCTCCGGCCGGATTCAAACTGAACCGTGCGTACGTGGGTTTTCCCCTAAACGTCATAGCAACGTAGTAAAGGTCAACTTCTGCTATTGGCGGCAGGGACATAAGTGGGGTGAGCCTGTGAAACGGAACATGCGCTGTGGGGAGGTTGTCACGTGACCGGATGTGACGTCATCGTGACGTCATTGCAACGTCACGCCATCATGGCAACGCATCAGCATCATTTTTGCGACAGATTAAGGGTTTTATATACTACTAAGAGTGTAACTAAAAGGGTGTAACACAAGAATGTCTACGACGGAAATAAACGCGACGGAAATAAACGCGTAATCACACTTGAGTGAGTGAGTGAGTAGCACGACGGTGCCAATATGTGCCAGAACACGAGAGTGTCCACAGTTCCTATTATCCTGGACACTGATCAGCCCAGCCAGTACAGCACCCGGTCACCCATCCAAGTATTGACAGAGTTCAGGGTTGCTTAGCTTCGGCGATCCAATTACACTTGAAAAATGTCAGAACTTAACACGGCGTTGTTTGACAAGAACAGTTATTGAGACGCCATTTTATAAAACGTAGTCAGAATATTATGTGGTTTCTCAATCATCGCTGCATGCTAATGCTTGGAATTAGGATCCAGAAAGTTTCACAGTGACACAGTTCAATACTGGGGATAAATATAAATACAAGTCGATGTCCCAAATTCAAAAACACCGGTTTATGAATAAAACGCGTGCTCTGATAAAAAGAGAGAGAGAGAGAGAGAATTAAGGTTTAACGTTGCATTCAGCAATATTTCAGCTATATAGCGACGATCAAACAAAATTCTAAGTAATCAATTGTCAATGACACAATTGAAATGACAGTAGTCCGCCAGTAAGAGTCCAACGGTTACAAGAGTCCAGTCGGTTACAACTAAGAACTTTAAAAGCTTAGATGTGCGGAATGCTAGCTACCCTGAATAGTATTCTTGGAGCATCATGAGGTCTTGCTGGCATCATTGATAACTGCTGACCGCTTCTGTCTGACTGGAAGTTTGCATAGTTCTATGTATACTATGATTTATCCTTTTAATTTGGTGATAATGTTATTATATGAATTAGGTGTTTGGATCATGGACGCGGAAATTCTTTATTGGACGACGGCTGAATATTGAATGACGGACTAGACGCTTGTGTTGTATTCCATATTATGTCATACTATCTTCAATTCGTATCACTCTCTAAATTGATGTGATTTGTCATAATATCTATATCATATATTTGTGCTGATTTTTTTAACCTTATAAAGTTATGCTGACTATTTTCCACTTCAACAGGGACCATTATCTGCGTTTCATTGGATTATCACTGGATTACCATGCCAGTGGGGCATTCAACTTATACTCCGCATGCAATATAATCACATATTATATAACTAGGAAAGGCAAATAACATCAAGTCAAGTTGAAAATCCTCACTGGGGGATATGAAAATAAACCGAAGAACAGGGGCGGCGGGGGGAATAGTCCGTGATGTGTATGGGTTTAATAGGAGCATTTAGCTTTAAATTGTTCTATAATTGTTTATACACGGAACTAAACAATAGATTTTTAAGTTAAACGCTACGCCAATTGGGTGTCATGGGCAAATATGGTACGATAACTGGAAGATTTTGAGACATTAATAACATGACTAAACAATACAGATTATCACTAAACAAATCGTCAATAATAACACAACAAAAGAGACTATAAAATGTATCAATTTTTCCTCAGGGGATTGCCTGAGGGGATTCTGACCACAGGGGATTGTCGGGTTTATGTAATACAGGGACCCATTTTATTTACGTTATTAATCTTGATATTCGATACATCTAACCCACAGTTTTGAAATTTACTGTGTCGTCCTCACTCTTTCACCTATACCCTCCCCCATAATTCACACACTCACACAACTCCCAGTCGTTGAATTCAACCAAATTTGTTTTTCTTATAATTTCGATTTGACCGCCAGTTGTTGCGTAAAGATGTTGGCAAACAGGTGGAGTTGTTTCTAAATCCACAGAGCTGATAGTTAAATTATATCAAAACCGTCTTCGTGTCAAATCACGCTTAATTATCTCAGGCAAAAAGTTTAGCGAAGGAGACACCTTATTGCTAGGTTTGCATATACTATAACCATTCCCACATGTCCTCACAATATCTCAGTGATATCTATACTTAAGTATGAATTCTTATCTTAAGTATATGTAATTCAATGTTGAGATGTCAGTTTGCTCAGTCAGTTTGCAGAGCAGTTAAAATTGTGCTTTTAGGTGAAGTTGGGTTATGGAAGCATGCGCTTTTTTCCTGTCCTCAAATGGGAATATCTCGCCTATACAAATGCCAGTGGTATGATATAAGCTAGGGTACCTCTCTTAACCATTTCATTCTTGAGTAAGACAACCTTATATTACATGTGATACTTTCGGTCCTCCAATCTCGCCATACTCATATTCTCTCAATTTATTCATCCAAGAATAACAATCTCGTGTTGCGATTATTGATCATATGTAAGTGAATAACTCATCATACTTACCGATCGGGAATTATATTGCGGAGAATATGCGGCAGTATGAGCTGCCGTTTATGACAATATTGTGTACAAGTTATATATATATTTTCCTTACAATATATGGTCATCTTGAACAGTAAATATAAATTATTTATTTATTTTAAAATTATTTCTTAATATATTTAAGAAATCACAAATTATTTATAGTTCTTTACAATATATATATATATTTTCTTCTAAAATATATTTCCATTTCCAAAAAAAACTATATTCTATAAATATATAGAATTGTTGAATATATATATACTCTTACAATATATAACATTTTTATTGCGTTGAACGGAAGTTGAGAAATACGCTGAACGGAAGTCGCTGCGCGCGCGCGTCCGATACCATCTGTTGTGGCGAGTTTTTGACGGGAAATCTGACAATCATGGCTGGCAATGTCGATGAGCTCGTTGAGCAAATTCTTGCCCATCGCCGTTTTCAGTCTTTGCTGCAACAGGCATCGACGCCGCCATCACAACCTGCGGGTCCCGCTACCCGGCCCGGTCGGTATGACTCTCCTCAAGAAGAGTTCACGTCAATTTGTCGACGGGGAGCAGGGAGAGGTACCATCGGTGCGCCATCTTCCAGTTCTAGTCCAACTCCAACGCAGACGACCATTCCACC
Source organism: Hanleya hanleyi (assembly GCA_036873755.1). Classification (NCBI taxonomy): domain Eukaryota; kingdom Metazoa; phylum Mollusca; class Polyplacophora; order Lepidopleurida; family Hanleyidae; genus Hanleya; species Hanleya hanleyi. The sequence goes on along the minus strand of JAVTVY010029113.1, from coordinate 15,835 downwards.
GTTTTTCGTGAATGCACCAGGCCAAGGCAGGGGTAGAGGAACGTCTACGAGCCGAAGATGGGCACCGTTCACACGAGGAAGAGGACGTGGACGGTTGGCAACATCAACGCCCCGTGGAAATCCAACGTTTTCCAGAGAGGTGGTCCTTCTACCATCCCCGGAAAACACAGAAGTAATAAGAGGCTTCGAAAAAGCAGACTTGGCCCGAAGGGGACACATACTGGGGGCCTTTGACTTTCGAAAGGATTGGAGTGCAGAGGAAGTCCTTTTCCACATTGCCAATGCCTTTGAAAGCAAACTGAGTCGCATCAGCCAAACACCAAAGTAAGTAAGGTTTGAAACATAGTGCTTGCTGCACCCCCCCCCCACACACCCAATTGTAAGGGTGTTCTCTTTAATTGCTACATCAGAGATGAAAGTCGGAATAAAAAATAACAATAATTTTTTTCCTGCAATATTAATAAATCATCATATGGTCAATTCCACGTAAAATTAAACCAAAGTGGCAATTTTTTAATTGGATATTTTATAATAACCTATATACATATATGTAGTATATGCTCCATGCTTTCAGAAACAAGTCAGGAAATATGCATTCAATCGCCCATGGGCCAGGTGGCGCCACCTACATCTACTGAAATAATTTAGCCTGATAAGGATTTTTTACTGTATAACTGTTTTTTGTGGAAATTTGTACATAAATGCATTTATTCTTAGGTTGTTTGCAATATTCGGTTAAACAGCCACCTCTTGCTCTGATATTTGTCATCAGAACAGGCACTGGATATTTTTATTAAATCGTATGTCCAATAATAAACATTACTGTCGTGTTGTAGCGCCCGTCACAATATTCTACTAATTCTTAATGTGCTGATAAAATAAAGTTCCATAAAATAACATGAATCCCTTTTCTTCTATTAGTGCTCGAGTACCAACTATATTAGCCAGATTTAATTTTAGCAGTTACTAATTAACCAAGCTAATTAGCGTGACGGGCACTACAGATTTCATCGTGACGGGCGCTACAGCCTCTGATGTAGCGCCTGTCACATTTAGTACATGTGGCCCTAGCATTCAGCTGAACCAGTTGCACTCAAAATTGCAACATTGTTTATCAGGCATGAAGCCACTGTCATGAGTGATGCATGCCTGACTAGGCGTAGAGATATTAATACGGGCGCTACGGATTTCATCGTGACGGGCGCTACAGCCTCTGATGTAGCGCCCGTCACATTTAGTACATGAGGCCCTAGCATTCAGCTGAACCAGTTGCACTCAAAATTGCAACATTGTTTATCAGGCATGAAGCCACTGTCATGAGTGATGCATGCCTGACTAGATGTAGAGATATTAATATTATTGGCCCATATATAATTGCCATCAGTGATTTCCTATTTTCCTGGTTGCGAGCTTTATACTGGCCATTTCATCTTTGGGTTTTGATGCAGTCAGCTCATTTTGATGATTGGTATTCACTTTAACCAATATACACTCAAGCTTTTGGTCACATGTTAGCTCATAATCATATGATGTTGAAGTGGCAGTGCCAAATGGCCTATTCGTCACGTAAGGGAAACACAATAGATGACTACATGCAGGGAACCTTTGTTGAACCTGGAAAAGCTGTATTGCACACGGTGTCCCCGGTTTGAAGATCCTCACATGATGAACTGCCCCAACAAATATTTTCACACAGTCAAAACTCATTTCTTAATTCTTTCAAAGATGTCGTGAAGGTGTGCATCGAACTCTTTCTGACAATGACATCAAGAGTAAACTCTGCTATTCAGTGCTTCCAACAGAATAAGCTACAGGTGGGATCCGGTCTTAACCCTAGCTACCAGGCCTGGGGGTGCCATCATCTTTATTAGGATTTTTCAAAGAAAATTATTGTTGGTAAGAAAGGTGTGTCATCTGCCATATCACCTGGATACAACATGTTGTGAAGATCATTTTTGTTGCTTGATGAAATAGCACATTAAATCAATTGGAATGATGGCATAATGTGTCTTCTTTGTGAATATTTCGGAGAATATTGAACATGTTGAAATAAACAATTGGACACTTAACCATCAAGTTGTCATTGTCTTATTATAGGATTTATAGGACCTAGCCCATTCTGTTTCAGAGGGTGTAGCGCCCGTCACAAAATATGTAGCGCCCGTCACACTGGAATTTTCAAATTCATGTTAGCAGATAATAAGAGATGGGGCAAACTGTTCTTCAACAAAGAATCAGTACTCAGTACCTTACTATGCCATACTGATAAGAAGTTAAAATCATTTGAGAAATCACAGGGATTTGGAAGTTTCCATACTAACCGCACAAATGGAGGGAAATCCCTGTAGCGCCCGTCACGTTATGCAAATTGTCTGTGATTTTGATTGGTCAATCACATTCTTTCAAATTTTTTATATTACTTTACACTCCTACATGATCTTTAACTGTTTGAAGAATGTTAGTTATATTGGAGCAGTTGTGTGCAAATCTGGCATATTACAATACCAGGAATATACTCTGAATGTAGCGCCCGTCACAATGGAATTGACCATATATACTATGATATTCCTATACGGCCCTAGCTTCAACTGGAACCTAATGTTTCATGCTGACATTAATGTTTCATGCTCATCTCCTGTTTTTCATATAGGTGATACAACACTACAAATAGTTCAATCCTACCGATACCTAGGGACTACTTTGAACGACAAAGGCCAGTTCATAGACACTGCACTTGACTTGAAGCAAAGAGCTCAGAAGGCATTATATAAAATACGGAAAGTATCTAATAATAGTGAACTCCCAATAAACATCCAAGTTAAACTCTTCCAGACCTTAATTAAGCCTATTCTATTATATAACTGTGAAATATGGGGATTAGAGGAAAAACTGCTCAAGAACACACAAAATTTCTGGATTAGCATTGAAAAACTAAATAAAACACATTCAGAACAAATTCAACTAAAATTTTGTAAAATGGCCCTCGGAACTTCTCGTCGGGCACATTCCCTTGCATGCCGAGCAGAACTTGGACTTTTTCCCCTTCACTTCGACATCCTCATGGCTACTCTGAAATACGACGACCGACTCCAAAACACACAAAATAAACTTCTTAAAGATGCTTATGCCTCTGGTAACCAGAACTGGAAAACAACAGTTGCCAAGTTCAAGAATGCGGCGAACTTGGCAACTGGTGATATAAAAAACATGACTAAGTTTCAGAAGAACAGGTACTACAATCAAATAAAATTGCAGCTGGAGCAAGACTACAAAAACTATTTCCTCCAAAAAGTTCAAGAGCACACCCAATCTGGTAAACTGACTCTCCTCTCAACCATATATGAAGAATACAAATTGCAGGATTACCTAGAAAATATACAAAACCCGGATCATAGACGAACAATAACAAAACTACGAATCAGCTGTCACAAACTCGAAATAGAGACCGGTAGGTATAAAAACACCCCAAAATGTGACCGGATCTGTCGCTACTGTACCCAAAATGTAGTAGAAGATGAAGTACACTTCTTGCTATACTGTCCTCGACATAACAGACACAGAGATTATATAAACCAAATTATCCACAGTAACAGACTCCCACCCCATCCGGAAATTATAAAAGTTAAATCTATACTAAATCCCCACAGAGACAATGCTTCAAAAATAGGAAGACTGGTACACCAAATGTACCAGTCACGGCTCAACCTTAACCCTCCATCAAAAACCGGCTGGACACTTCTTAATTAGAGTTTATACATCAACACACTGGCAACTTCTATGTTATGTCCTAGAATTACTACTAACCCACACTGTTGGTTCAAACCATACTAACTAATAATTATTACGTTGCTAAAGTACCATAGTAATTATATTGTTTTGTTTGCCATACTTGTACCATTTTACGAGTCGTGCAATAAACATATTGTATTGTATTGTATTGTATTGTTTCATGCTGACATTAGGTTTCACGGACTTCCATGTTACCATCTTAGGATTGAGCCCGAACCGTATAAACAATGATTTATTTACTCCTTATCATGCATTTTCCAATAAAACGTATCATGAACTAGTGCAAATCGTCCAAACGGCTGTTGTCTATTTGAGTGGGTTTCTGCGGCTATTGTTCGTCCCCACTTCAAATTATGATCAGCTCCGCCATATTTGTTTTCACGCTGGAGTGACGACTGCGCAAACGGTAGCCCCAGTAAAAACCTGAAGTGCCAACACAACACACGTCGTAAAGCAGACAAATTTTACTGAAAAATTAACAACCTCCAACAGGGTCATCTCCCCTTCTGTTATCTCCCCTTCTGCCAGTCGACCGACCCTGCCGTCAGTGACTTATTTATTCATGACGCGGACGTGGTCATGTGACCGATCATGTGGCTTGTGGAACAGCAGTAAACATAGCGGATGGTGTGACCATGTGCACGCCGGAAAAAGACGCCAGACGCCTGCTATGTCAAGGCGACGCGAAGATATTCCCCTTTCTTCCAGTCTTCTGATTTGGTCTAAATAAATAACATTCAATTGACTGACCACGAGAACACAGCTATTTTCATCGGATCCAAGAAGCATGGGCATGAGATGGAATATAACACTCTTGTCATACCCGGTAGGCAGATTAGCTATCAAATCATGCTTTCTGTTGAACAGAATTCGAAGACATTCAATCTCCTTGTCCTTCAGGTTTAACTGTTCGTTGTATACAAAAAGTGCTTCTCTTCGTACCCTGTCGAAATCAGCTGTTTCGGACGCCATGGTGTTGTATTCTCCAACTGTGCTAGAGTGTCTAACTCCGATTCGCGGAGAATGTCAGGGCGTTTTTTCGCCCTGTATAAGTCACTGACGGCAGGGTCGGTCGACTGGCAGAAGGGGAGATAACAGAAGGGGAGATGACCCTGTTGGAGGCTGAAAAATTAATTCTTTCAAATTCATTCATTCACTGTGGAAAGCTATAATTGGACGACCTCGTCTGTGGTGTTGGCATGTGCACTTCCGTTTTTTTTTGTTCTGAGGCCACCGTTTGCACAGTCGGCACTCCAGCGTGGAAAAAACATGGCGGAAGTGGGGAATGGTACAGAAGCCGGCGAAACCCACTCAAAAGGACAAACGATGTTGGCCGTTCCGACAATTCGCATGATACGTGATAGATCATGATACGTTTTAACAGAAAATGTATGGTAAGGAGCAAATATATCATTGTTTATACGGTTCGGGCTTAATCCTACGATGGTGCTCGTTTTCAGGCATGCTCACCCTACCCAAAAAACCTTGTGTTAATTGGAAGTTAACTTCTCTCTCCAACAGAATGTGACAACATATTTCCAATCAGCCAAGCTTTGTCCGGAGCAGATTTTACAGGGTCAAACTAGGGTTGATTGCTGTAATCACTGCCTCTATATTCATCACTGGGTGCCAACTGGAAGGCCGCTTCATATTCTCTTGAATACGTAATGTTAGCATTGTCTTGACGAATCATACGACTTACATGTATATGCATAATTTATTTTTACCAGAATTACTCTTCTTCAAGCTATTCGGAATGAACTTGTTGAACCCACATTAGCAGAGGGTCAGACTCTGAATGGTGAGAGACTTGCTCGAATCTTCACTCAGCGAATCGTGTGGGTGAGACCAACCGAAATTCTCAACTCAGAGGTAAAGTTAATTTATATTAAAATATTGAAAGTTTATTTAGATTTTATCTCACTTCACATGGAGTGAGGAGACATCAGGGTCTGGTGGCTGCAGCACATGCAGTTATGCACATGTATGGTGATCAAGAGCTGCCAGACAATTGTAGCCAGCCGTTATGTCAGTTAGTGGGGAGACTAGCTATAACGGCGCTACCACATAAATAAGAAAGTCGTAGTCCAAGTTATGTATGTACACAACCTGACTTGTTTCAGACCTTTGTGATGGGGTAAGCTAGTTCAAGAAATGACGAGAATAACTCCACAGTCAAAGTTCTAATATTTACTTCACACCGGTAGTCCAGAATATGAATATACAATATACATGTAGAAGTTTCCAAATGTATTCCAATCATCAATTCCGGCAATCCAGAAGTTCAGTATACAGTGTTTTACACTATAGAAATATATCCTGTAGAAAGGTGTCCTCTCGTACAGTGATGTTCACTTTACAAAGTCGGAATCCGAACTGTCTATAGCACAGTCAAGGTACATATTTAAAGAATCAATAAACAATGTATTTCCTGGTAAAACAATAATTCAGGTAGCAATAAACCAGTTCAACAAGATCAGGTGCCAACATGCCATCTGTGTAAGAATGGCACTGGTCGAGTTCCCACAGCAGTGCCAGACATATATGTGACTGTTACAAACAAGGGGATTAACAAGAACTACATGCCTACACAGTCACAGATACAAAGGGACTAAATTACAAGGGCCAATAAAGAAATAAATACATGTCTATACAGTTAATTGATGAAGATTTAGAATTAATATTTGAAATGAACTAACACAATCTGTACCGCAATTATTGAATAGAACTGTCGCTTGGTTACAGTTTCCTCCACTCCAACTAAGCGTTGTCCTCAACGCTTGCATAAAAACAAAATGGAATGCCAGATTTCCATAACTATTTGTGATCTATCTCATAACTATTTGCGATCTACAGGATGGTAGTAAGGAGGTGGGTTTTCCAACTGATTAAAACAATAATTGTCTTGCCAACTGAAATCCTCTCTAAATACCCACTCTGGCTCATATTCTCCTACCCATTTTATGAGATACTGTTCTTTGCCTTCATGGACACGTGAATAGCAAAACTTTTCTGGAAATTTGAGTTTCACAGGTTGGGACTCTGTTTGTCTGTCCATGCTCACTGTATGGACTTCAACTCTCTCTGTTTGAGTCGTGCTACTGGCGATAGACACACCTTTTGTTTGTGTGAAGTGATTGTCTGTTAATTTACCCTGTCTAATTCTTTCTTTTTGGTACTGTGTCGGTTTATGCATGATCGGACATCCGTGATCTGCATCTGCCAGACTTGCTTGTTTTTGTAGCATAAATGTATTTTCACTTTTACTCAGATGATATTCATTGATATCTGCCACAGTTGGAACACAATTTCCTGTGTTTTCCTCTGAATATGCACAGTTTAACATAGTATGGGAGCTTTCTTCCCATGTTTCTACTGTGTCTGCAGTCCCATTGCTATCTCTGCTCACAGAATCTGTATCACAGGCAACTTCGACTGGATCTAAGATGTTGGCACAGTGGCTCACTTCGGGAACTGTATGAGACATACAACCGGATAAACGACCCTCAATATTCGCGTTCTTTCTCTCCAAGAAGGCTTGACGACGTCGCTCATCTCTCTCCAGTTTAGCAGAAGACCGGCGTCTCTTCCATGGTTCACATGAGGAAAGGCTTTTATTGGACCATTTAAAAGAGATCTCTGTGGAGTTGTTGTCCTGATGAAGATTCCATGACACAGGTAGTTGATTCAGGCCTTTGATGATGTTCAGAGCCGTGGATGGGAGCAGCATCGTGATGTCCATTATTTAGGGAGTTGATTATCTCAGTAGGCAGCGTCGCTTGAGAGGTATCGGGTCGAAGGGAATAACTAAGAAGGTATTCCAATGGGTTCTCCACTATCTGTAGCCAGCCGTTATGTCAGTTAGTGGGGAGACTAGCTATAACGGCGCTACCACATAAATAAGAAAGTCGTAGTCCAAGTTATGTATGTACACAACCTGACTTGTCTCAGACCTTTGTGATGGGGTAAGCTAGTTCAAGAAATGACGAGAATAACTCCACAGTCAAAGTTCTAATATTTACTTCACACCGGTAGTCCAGAATATGAATATACAATATACATGTAGAAGTTTCCAAATGTATTCCAATCATCAATTCCGGCAATCCAGAAGTTCAGTATACAGTGTTTTACACTATAGAAATATATCCTGTAGAAAGGTGTCCTCTCGTACAGTGATGTTCACTTTACAAAGTCGGAATCCGAACTGTCTATAGCACAGTCAAGGTACATATTTAAAGAATCAATAAACAATGTATTTCCTGGTAAAACAATAATTCAGGTAGCAATAAACCAGTTCAACAAGATCAGGTGCCAACATGCCATCTGTGTAAGAATGGCACTGGTCGAGTTCCCACAGCAGTGCCAGACATATGTGACTGTTACAAACAAGGGGATTAACAAGAACTACATGCCTACACAGTCACAGATACAAAGGGACTAAATTACAAGGGCCAATAAAGAAATAAATACATGTCTATACAGTTAATTGATGAAGATTTAGAATTAATATTTGAAATGAACTAACACAATCTGTACCGCAATTATTGAATAGAACTGTCGCTTGGTTACACAATTTAATTGAATTTTATTCAGTCATCTTCACATACCCAAGTTAAACACTAGACAGTTGTCTTGTCCAAATGTCTTCAGCATGCGGTTTTGTGAGGTCATAGTGCTATATTCAGTGGTTCATATTATGTAGGAAATCAGTGTGGTCTTTAAAAATTCAAATTTGATTGGCTATTCAAGGGATATGAACATTTCCCATTTGAAAAGCAATACATCCATTAAAGAAAGCCTATTGCTGTATGGTGTATGGTGGTATTCAGCTCATATCTTGATTGGCTTTATGACATCACTGAATTTACCTCTTCACAAGGTCAAGAGAAATGACGGAATGTCGGTGTAGTATTTAACTTGAAATGTGAAAATGGTTATTAATGGAATCAAATCAATATCGTTAAAATTATTTTTGTCTTTATAACAAATTGACCTCAATTAAATATGAGAAAAAAAAGTTTTAACAAAATAATGTTGTTTAGGTATTACATTGAAACTGAATGTACATGTATGTATTAGAATAACCAAATTTAAAATTGTTCACTTAAATTTCAAATTCTTTATTGAATTGCATCTTGTTCCAAAATAAATTAGGAACCTGCTCAGTCAAATGCCACTTTCTCTGCTGCTGGGGATGGAGATACATATCGAAATAGCTGTTCAAGTACTAGGCCGATGCCAGAGACACCGCCTGCACAGTCAACCATGTCAACAGGGAATACTGAAACACAGGTCTGTGTGTAATGGACATTATTATACCTCACAACAGTGTTGTCATCCTTATTCGCCAATATTCAGCCACAGGACATTCTTTAATTCCTAATAGTGCCGTTTCTTGGCATAATGTACTGTTCCTGGAATAATCTATTACTCTGCTAACAACATGCATCCAGTTGAGCATGATTAGTGCATAACATTTGGATGATTGTATCCACATGCAAAGCTAAATCTAATGACATGAATCTTATACAAATTTTGACACACTGCATATATATATTTTCTCAGTATAATAAAACAGAAACTGCAAGTCATGGGGTTTGATATCACGATCTATCAGATCCTGATCGCTTATGCATGGCAAATAAAACACAAAGTAAAGTCAAAATGGCACTGTGGGCCAAACATTAGAAAATCACTAGCAAACTTTTCAGTGGTGTGTTCAGTTCCAAGATTGACATCAGCTGGTCATTCATCAAGATCACTGAAGACAAAAAACCCTAGAACAGGAACGTCTCTGAATGATGTAGCCAATATTGCTAATCAAGATCTAGTTTTATCTTGAGCAACAAGTTGCAGTTGCAAGTCATACCAATCTGACAATACTCGTGGACTTGTGTGACTACAAGTATGCCAGACAGTTCCACTGGATTAGACTGGAGAGTAACCTTACAGGTGTGGAGTATGTGCGAGCAAGAAAGCGTACCATACAGTAAAATCCAACAAGACATATGAGAAATCACACATGTGAGAAGCTTTACAAGTGTTTGGTGTGCGAATACAAGTGTACCCTGTGGTCACATCTGTAAAGACGCACGTTAGTAAACACACCAGGAAGAAGCCATATAATTGCTCAGTCTGTGGGTGCCTTATGTACGATATGATCATGTCTGAAGGAACATACCGGAACTCAAATTGGAGTGAAGCCTTACAAGTACCCATTGTGTGGGTGCTACTTCACCCACTCTCCAACCTGAACACACATATGAGGACTGGCACAGGAGAGAAGCATTGGAAGTGTTCAGTGTGTGTCTATTGGTGAACTGTGCGGTCAGGATGAAGTCATGAGAATTCACATGAGGATTGGCAAAAAGCCTTACAAGTGTTCAGTGTGAGTAGAATTACAAGCGTCTAATCCGTCATCCATAATTCAGCCGTCGTCCATTAGAGAATATCCGCGTCCATAATCCAAAGACCTATTCCATATTCCATATAACAGTATTAGTATCAAATTCAAAAAGACAATCATAGTATACATAAACATAGGCTTGTTTCCCTGCAAGAGAGAAGCGGTCAACAGTTTTCAATGATGCCGGCAAGACATCATGATGTTCCAAAAATATCAAATCCGTATCGCTGATCAGTATTCTTAATCCAGCCTTCAGTCAAATCTAAAGACACATGAGAACCTGCACATGAGAGGAACCCTACAGCTGCTCAATATGTGACTCAAGTGTGCCGTTGAAAACATTGTCTGCGCTATTACTCTCCAATCATAATCAAACTTCATGAATACCTACAGCTGAATAGGATGAACAAAAGACTTATTGAAGTCAAAATATCGCTATGGGCCAAAAATTAGAAAAGTAAATGCAAACTCATCTTTTGAGCGGATGCATTAAGGGGAGGTTGTGTGTTCATTTCCAAGATTGATGTCGGATGAGTTTGTTTTATCCTGCACAACAAGTTGTAGTTGCGAAGTCATATATGAGCATTGTGTTAGATGTTCCAACTATTAATTTCCAATGAGGAAACAAGGGTGTCCGGCAACTGATAATTGTGATTTTTACAGAGTTACCTAACCCATACTACACATCTATACTCGTTTTTTAAAACATCTCTAGGCAGTCATATCCGATCAGTCTTACAAACTCTGTTTGAATAATGTTATGTTAATTTTGTACGGTAATGTCTCCAATAATTCAATTACTTTTAGACCATCTTTGAATTTAATTAAATCACAAACTTAGACTGGAGAGGATTTTCTTTTGCCAACATGTTGCAGAGCAGGTCAGATGTGAACAGTTTCGAACAATCAGAGCTGAATATTGGCAGAATATTTTCTAGAATCAGCTTCTAAAGTGTGTTTTCAAGTGATCGAATTATTGGAAACATTACCGTAAGTCACTGTATTTCCCCTTCTACTATACAGTACCAGTGCAATTGAATCGTTCCTGTATAAGTTCTATTGAAGTTCTCATATTCTTCATTTTAGGAACTGATCATTAACCATACAGTTCAGCAAGCATCTACCTCAGCTGCTTCCAATTTCATGCAAGACGAACAGTCCATGGAAGAAAGAACTGTTGCACAGGTAAATTCATTGTACATTGAATGTACATTCATCTTTGATCATGTCCCGTCCATTAAACCATCCCAGAATAAATGTTTGTGGAGAGGGGAGCGTTCGTGTTGTTGGCTGCTTTCCATTGTGACACCACAACTACTGTCTGTAACATAATTCACATCCTCAACATTCGGTCAAAATATCTGCTGATGCTTTTCGTAGAGCGGTGAAACTTCGTACATCATCCTAAGCAATTTTGTATACTTTTCTGTCAAAGTTTCAACAAAATCCATCCAAAATTGAACAAAAATTTGTCAATACTGCCCAGGTTATTCTACTCCTGACGTCAGGCGGCCAGGTCGTATGCTGCAACGTTGAGAGACGACGTCATTGTGGCCAGAAAATAACCTGGGCTGTATTGACAGATTTCTTTAGTTTTCAATGGATTTTGTTGAAACCTTGACAGAAAAGTATACAAAACAGTTTAAGATGACAGACGAAGTTTCATTGTTCAACGAAAAGTATCAGCTGATATTTTGACCAAAACGTCGCGGATAGGAATTATGTTACAGACAGTACATGCGGGAGTAGGAGATATCCAGTGTGACATCACAACCACATATGATAGGATGTTGTCCACTGTGACCCTACAACTACCTAAAGAGGTGGGGTTTGTGTTCTCCAATGTGACCCCATCACATGTAGGGCTAGGGTATTCTTCAGTGCCAACAACAACCACATGTACATAATGTAGGAAGAGTAAGGTGTTTATGTGTATTGGAATAAAGGAGTCCTTTTTCTTGTTGTTTTTTCTTATATATGGTACCTCCGGTACCATGTTTCAGCTCAGAACTCTCTGTCTCCTGAATCCTTGTAAAACAAGGGCTGTGGGCTCACATTATCCCCTGCCAGATGGAGGAATCAGACAAGAAAATACTAGTACTTATTTGACATAAAATCTTGGTGGTTGCCCGGTGGGCACAGGTTCCTGTTGCGCCAATGCATTTTGCTGAGAAGCAACAGGAACTTGATAATGTGGTGTCTAGCACTGTAATTGCACTTGTTTTCATTGCACCTATGTAATACTGTGACTTACAGGAGACTCATCCACCATGGCTGCCATAGTGGATTCAGGCATGATGCTTTGTGTCCTTCAAATAGACACAGCATACTGATATAATACTGATCTAATAACCATCCTCTTGCTTTCAGTTCAGGGATATGTTCCCAGATCTTCCACTTGATGTAATTTCATGCACGGTTGCAGAGAATTGCACATTGGGTGGAAGCATCATGTATGACGATATCTTGACAGAGCCGAGTCGTCTGCAAACTGAAACCGAAAGTAAGTTTTCCAGAATTGCTGCACTGATAATTATGTACACTCCAGACAGTTAGCAATTAATGGTTTACCTAGTAAAGATGAAGATGTATACACAAATAATAATTTCTGAATCCATGCTATATGCCATTATTAATTTTGTAACTCTGTCCTCATAAATACCTGTCAAATGTATAGATCTCAAATAAATCTGCAGATCTTGAAATTATGTGTAATTGTCGTATTCATTTGTGAGAATAAACACATCTAAAGATGATTCATCCTGGTCATTACAGTGAGCCAGTCTGTACAGTTGTTTATTTAAAACAAGTATTGAATAAAAGCTGTCCTTGCCATCCGAGAATGTGGAATAAAATTACAAAAACAATTCCAGAAAGGTACATGTACATGAGTAATAGTCAACTAAGTTTGGATGGCCTTACAAAAGTTAACAGACAGATGGACCGAATTTCCTATCGAACATGTACAATGTCAAATATATATAGCGTGCTAGTTGGAGAGGGAGCAAGTCTTCAGTCAAGTTAAAATAATTTATTTCCAGATACTGGAGAGGAAACAATCGAAACATTTATGACAAAAAGAGTGGACGAACACCAGATTATAGATGTTGACAGATTGGGTGGGAACTTCGTCCTCAGCATATTGAGACTCTACAAATCCTGCACCCTTCAATTATTGTCAACACCTATAATCCGCTTCACAAATGAGCCAGCTCAGGATGAAGGTGGAGTACACAAGGAATTCTTCCATGTCGCACTGGAAGCTATGCTGGCTGGTGAGTTTGACACCATGGCTATTTTTGAAGGATGTGATGGTCACAGAGTTCCAGCTGCAAACCATTGCCTACTGCTGACTGGTGTTTACAGAACAATCGGTAAACTTCTTGGGCATAGCATCGTTCATAATTGCTCTGGTATAAAGGGTATGGCCAGACCTGCAGTCCATGCCATAATACACGGCCTTGACAGAGATACTGTGTATGCCACTCCTCCGCCAATGTCTGTTGAGGACATCCCAGACTTTGAACTACAAGAAACTATAAAGAAGGTAAGGAAAGCTAAGTAGTTGGTCTTAAACGAGTCATGCTCAAGATCACACATGCCCCCCCCCCACCATAAATCCCAGATGTTACCTCAAACCTTCAGTTTTTAATATTATGGAATGAGATATCCAATTTAGGAAGTTTAGTGTACTAACATACTTTTGTAACCTTAAACTGTAACGAGTGCTTCTCAAAGCTGGATGTGGACCTGGTGCATTTTTGGGATGCACCAGCTTTTGCTGGCGAAGATCTGTGGAAATCACTTTCTCCTCCTCCGCCCCACTACTGTTATTTAGTTGTCACAAGGTTAGTCACAGTGTCATGCAGATGTCAAGCGCAATCACTCAAGTCAACATGGTCAAAATGCAAGTCTATGTTTCAGGGGAACTTCGGACGCAGTGAAAAATTGAGGCCAGTGGGATAGGTTGTTGTGGCCAATAAATTAGGAAGCAGTATTTAAAGGAAATTTGATGGAAACTGAAAATATAAGCTTTTAAGAGAACTGTGAAAGTATTTTTGAATTGGATATTGTGTTTTCCAAATTTTGAGGCAATATGACCTCAACAAAGTAACACTGGCGAACTGACAGTAATTTGGCTCCATGAGCATGGTTTTCCCAGTTGGCATGTTACTGTCTTGATGAGAAGCCTGGTGACGCCTAATTTTTTTCTGATTCAGCATTGTTCCGAAACATTATTGAAGCATTTTTGAGAAAATGGCATTTGAACTTCTTGCTTTTTCTATAAAAATAGAGGCATTTTTCCATAGAATTCCTATCTAATCTCACATATTAGAGTAGGGTTTAACCATTATGGCAGACCTTATATATTCCTAGATTATGGAAAATTGAAGATGGTGACCCCTGAATTTCATCCATTTCATCCTGTATTTTGAAGATTTGCTCTACCTCTTGTCAAAAGATAAGAAAAATTGCATTTTATTCTCAAATTATCTGGAACCTCCTTAAAAGCTGATTGTTTTTCGCATAGCCTCTACATGGATTGATGTCATAAACTTAATGCTGCCCAACCTTGCCACACAACCCACAGACACCAGGTTTTGTTCAAGCTCTGACTGTCAAGTTTTCCATTACACCATGTTATTATTGTTGTGTTGTAGATTGATTCCACTGAAGAAATAACTGTTGAGATGAGGGACATGGTCTCGCCGTATCTTGTAGAAAGTTCCTTCCCAACATTGCTATCAAATGACACCAGGAAACAGGTGGTGAACCATTTGATGCTCTTCTATGTACTGGGGAAGCGCATCCGACAGATAGAAGACATTAGAAAAGGTCTTCAGGAAGTGTCTCTGGCAGATTTCCTCAAAAGGAACTGCACAAAGGCGAATGTTGCAAGAGTCTTTCCCCTAGCAGAGGATGTGCACCTGACAGCAGGGGACATAGTCAGTAAGTCTGTCTATTCGGATGATGTCCCTGAAAGAACAAGGCATCAGTTTGGAGCCCTGCTCACAGATCTCGAAACTGGAAATGCTGGTATGCATCATTTTATTGAATACTCATTGTCATGCATGACCATTGATGTAAGACCTTAGCTAAAACCCCACCCAATCATGGACTAAACTAAAAGACTGACAATCGAAATCCCTGCTGGTGCTTTTGTCAAATACATTTTGTGAGTCTTGCTGCAGATCGTTTCCTCGAAGTGATTTCATGATTATGTAAATCATCTATAGCCCTAGAGATGTGTCCCCACCACAAGGGCTATGATCTGGAGCCTGCACATCTGACATGTTAAAGATGATAGGTACACCTAAAAAAAGTGGAATTTGATTTCAGTTTCAGTAGAGGTTCTTAGCTTAAGCTTCCCTATTCCCTAGACCAAACCAGACTTCTACTTATAGCAGACACAAAGATTTCCTGCTGTAGTTTTCTTTTTGCCTAGCAGGACCTGGATCATTTGATCTCGAACTGCAAAGAGCTTGTCTTTGTCCCATTAGCAGGATGGAAATAAGTGCACATCTATCGAAAAGGCTACCAATTATTGCCAGAAATGACCACTCAACTTAACGATTTTTCATGGCATAATGCCTCATGAAACTTGCAGATATTTGCAGATGGATGTACCTTGGCTGACTT
>JAVTVY010029112.1:0-12599 GCA_036873755.1 Hanleya hanleyi | reverse complement strand
CAGAAAAGATAATAAGTTTTAAAAAAATAAATACATACGGATAGGGTATAAATTTTCACATAAATGTATGTCACGAGAATAATATGATAGATATATGTACAGTACAAAGAACTAAATAAATCGATAAAAAAACCCGCATAGACCCACGTTTCACGCGACAGCGGTACCAGTTAGGGAAGATTAGCCTTGTGTAACTTAGGTCATTCTTTCATGTAAGAGGTAACGAAACATCAGGTGCATGCATTTACATGGAGATGGCAAGCCTGATATACAGTGGATTTCAGCTCAATCGTATAATTGTATTCTATTCTTGGGTATGTAGTAACACTCGAGGTATTCTGTGTCTTGATGAGACTATGCATCTACAGTCATATACCCACTCTTTTTTTAATAATCAGAATAAATGTGTTACTTTGTCAGAGAATTTCCCTTTTTGTGAGTGTAACTGCGTAATTCTAGTGACGAACTATATACACCTCTCTTTCGGCATCTTCGGCAGCGTAACTTCGGTGATGGGTCGTTTAGTTTTGCTAAGTGTAACTTCGTCAGACATTTTCTCTTTTCCTCAGTGTAACTGCGTAACTCCAGCTATAAACCTCTCTTTTTGACAGCGTAACTGCGTGCCTTCGTCGATGGGCCATCATTTTTGCTCAGCGTAACTTCGTCAGACCCTTTCTTTTTTGCCCAGCGTAACTGGGTAACTCAAGCTATAGACCTCTCTTTTCCTGAACGGGTAACTGCGAAACTTCGGAGAATTTTCCTTTTTCTCAGCGTAACTGCGTAACTCTGTCAGACCCTTTGTCTTTTTTTTTCAGCGTAACTGTGTAAGATCCAGCTATATCCCTCTCTTTTGCCGATAGCGTAACTGCTTAACTCTATCTATAGACCACTCTTTTGGACAGCGTAACTGCGTAACTTCGGTGATGAACCATTTATTTTTGGTCAGCGTAACTGCGTAACTTCGGTGAATTTCATCTTTTCTCTGCGTCAGGCCCTTCGCCCTTCGTGAAGTGAAAGGGAATTGAGAGATAATTGGATCAGTGATATTTCCGACAAGAGATAAGTTCCCAAGTGCCTGTTATGAACAGTTTAATCCATGAAGTCACCATGTTTCATCATAATATTTTCCATGGTACTATAGATATATAATGGACCGCTGCCCACGCAGATCAACTGGAACAAGGCCACAAAATGTGTAAAATCTTTGCTAAGTTATTAAACTAATGTAATAACCCGAGATTTGGTGTCGATGCAGTAAGATATCTAGTGATACAAAAATGACTGGACGCCAACAGGCTGAAAATCCCCTATTTTCGGGTAACGATACAGACGTCTGATTTAAGTCACGCTGCTCTTGAAAACGGAAATAACCGAATGACCTATAATCATCAGTTGTACGACAAATGTACTCCTGCCTTCACCTATAATCATCCTTGTTGATTCAGTACTGTGTGAAATGTAGAGGAGGTTTTGACCTAGCTTGGGATTGAATTTGAACTGTCTCAGATGAACGGAAGTGTGTTTTCCAAGCCCGAATTGCTCATCAAAAAATCTAAACCGGAAGTTTGAAAAGACATTTAATATCAACAACTGCGCAGAAATACTCAATATTTCTAAAAAATAAATAAATAAATAAATGATCTGGAAAATATCTTTGCCAATCTGGTTTTGTCTTCCCTGTTCCAATAATAGATTCCTTCGATTCTACCTAACCGTATAAGTAATCATGTTTAGCGAAACTCGACTGGAAGAAACGAATGAGGTTTCCGAATTATTTTTCTTGATCAAAAATTGCCGATTCACCATCACCCGAATTTGCACCATTGCGATGACTACTTATTGGACATTTATGGTCAAATAGCATCGTGAAAATGGTAGAACTGGATAACTGTAACTTCCCGAGAAGAGAGCGTTATGAAGTCAAACTACAGGGTTTCATTTATAAAAAGTTAGGCAACTGACAGATATGAAACGATGAAAGGTGCTGATCGGTGGTAAGGCCGCCAAGAACCAGCAAATCGGCTCACAATAAGGCGGCGAAAATATACTTATTGAAGGACGGATGAGACAGACTCTCGTAACATTCGCGACTGCTCGGCCTATTCTTTTATTCTATTCCTCGCGCATTAATGGTGTAAAGATTTTGCACCTCTCAGTGTAAACCCTGATCAGCCACACATGAGGCACACCACATGCTATACTGAATTAACATTTAATCCATGAAGCACTGCATGTATCTATTTAAACATAGAAATGCTAGTGTCACTGAATAATGCTAAAGAATCAGGGTAGTGTGTATGTTAAACCAAGAAATACTATATAGTTATTGGGCAATGTATGACTGACTGACAGTACATGTGAATGTAATCTGCAAAATCTGTTCAACTTAGAAATGCTATTATAGCTGAAACAAATTGGTAAAGGCCACTTGTTTTTATTAGAGCCTTTCTTTTTTTCCTCAGCGTAACTCCGTAAGACCAACACCATGAATGATTTTTTTCCAGCATAACTTCATCACTCCGGCAATTTACACTTTGTGTTTTACATGTACCCTACATAACTGTGTGTCTCCCGCAATAGATACGTTCACAGTTACGCTGAGGAAAACGGGATGGACTGATGAAGTTATGCAGTTAGGCTGTCGCTGAGAAAAATAGAAGGGATCTGGCGAAGATACGCATTTATGCTGAGCTAACAAGAATGTCCCATGACCGCCTGGAGTTACGCTGTCAGAAAAAGAAAGATCTATACCTGGATTTACGCTGAGAAGAAGAGAAAGGGTCTAACGAAGTTAAGCAGTTACGATGAGCTAAAGGAATAGTCCATCACTGAAGTTGAACCGTCTGGAAAAGACAGATCTATATCTGTTCTTACGCATTTACGCTGAGGAAAAGGGAAGTGGTCTGATGATGTTACGGTGTTTGGTGCAAATGCCATTCTAATGCTATTATACAATCATGTATTTGGATTATGAACGCGGAAATTCATTAATGGACGACGGCTGAATATTGAATGACGGAATAGACGCTTGTATTGTACGGCAAATTAATCCTATTTATACAAAATAAAGTTTTCATTTATTATGCAGTGTACACAGTTTGTGTCCATTCTTTGAAAGGTGATGTGCATGCACGTCGTGACACTGAATTACATACATGACTCACAGATTTATTTTTAAACGGCGTATAGCCATACTGCCAGCTAGGCTATTGTTTTTCTTTATTGTAGTAAAAGTAAGTCATACATGTACCATAGTACTCAGTTTTGCTGCAGATGAATACGGTAAACTGGAAGTACATAGTCAATGTATGGTACTCGATCGAAAAGTATACTGGGGTCAAGGTCTTTACAGATATGGCAAAAACAAAACAATCAAAGATGACCTCTCTGATGCCTTTACAGTGACGACAGACGCGAAAATGCATATTTCGTCAATATTTCTGTCAGATTTACAATTTTTATTCATGACATTCCTTCCTCAAAGGATATATAATAAAATGGAAAATAATTATCTCATGTGACATAAAAACGAGGAAAAACAAGATGTCAGTCACTCTGTCACCATTTTGAATTTACACATGATACATAATGACCCCAATATATAGGCTATAAAGTCAGGGAATGTCAGTCATACTATCCCTTTTTGGACAGTAATATTCCAGTGGGACCTGTATATGGCGTATACATATCACGCCTAGTAGCATTTGCTAGATCCTGTGTTAAATGTGACGATTTTAATCAACGTCACAAACATTGTTGCAGAAACTTATAAAACAGGGCTATACACCAAGCGCCTCCACTCAAAGTTTCTCAAATTTGGCGATACATATCGCATGTTGATAGCAAAATACGAGCGTAGCGTGCAAGATCTATGGCGTTACGTTTCATAACTTGTGTCTAATTCCGTTTAACCCGGGGCTAGGGGCCGTATGAACCCATGTACTTCAAGATCCTCATGGTACTCATACGAACCATCACAATCAAAGCGTGACTGAGATACATCATTCTTTAGATGACGACTTTACCACGAATATTATGGATTAAGAATACTGATCAGCGATACAGATTTGATATTTTTGGAACATCATGATGTCTTGCCGGCATCATTGAAAACTGTTGACCGCTTCTCTCTTGCAGGAAACAAGCCTATGTTTATGTATACTATGACTGTCTTTTTGAATTTGGTGCTAACACTGTTATATGGAATAGGTCTTTGGATTATGGACGCGGATATTCTCTAATGGACGACGGCTGAATTATGGACCAGACGCTTGTAAGTCTATTGTCTGTCGTTCCGGAGATAGGGTAGAACGTTTGTTAGGGGGTTATAAGTTGGTGGGGTTGGGGAGGAAGGGCATGACACATAGAATCTTTCTCCAGGTGCGATTATTTTAGTGAAGAAACATTTCCTTTGGTGATGAAGAATGAAAACAGGAAGCTGAACTGCAGTTCATATTTGTGTTTTGTGGGCCAAAGGGACAAAGGGACCAAGTGTATGTACATTTATGGTAGGATAACATTATTGTCAACGGTCATATATTGTAAACAGTCAAGTAAAAACATGGCAGTGTGACTAACGCCACAGGACCTACAAAGTAGGATTTGATATGATTTAAGTGTGCACCTTGACCTAAGACTGACCATTTCCATGGTCGTAGGAGGCATTGACACATGTTTCTGCCAATTTCGAGGGTTAGAGTTGACCTAAGTAGGTCAAATTTTCATCAAAAGTAGGTCAGCTCAGGACTTGCTGATAGCAGTCCCCTAATGCACGTTCATGCCAAAAATCAAGGTTATAGTGTCAACGGTTCTCCTTATTTTGCCGGAGAAAGGATTCGGATAGAGTCACTGACTGACTGACTGACTAACCGACTCACTCATTACCGGACAATTTGCAAATGAGAGGCTCATTCGTAGAAATATATCTGATATGTGAATAACCTATGCGTATTGATGCAATAAGCTTACATGTACAAAGTATTAAGATGCATCAGGCACAACCACTAATAAAGAGTATCAATTGCTGATTAGATCTTAGAAAAAAGTGTATTAATCATAGCTACCTGGAATACACGAGTAGTCCACTTGGACGACATTTGCCATTGCCTGCAGATCACACCCAGGTTCTACCTTGGAGGGTGGCCTGTCAAACAGGAAACCACATTGTCCCATCAATCCTGCGCACAAAAATACTAGATGATGATCAGCACCTTCCTTTGTTGTGGAAATGATTCCGTTACACTTAGGTACTTTTATATTGGTAGAACAAACATATTGGTCTGTCACATTATCCAGAACCATGAACAGTAGTGATTTGATATCAATCCGTTCAGTAACACTGCAAGTAATACGTCCTGTTTGATTTTTACTTATACAGTCTGAAAGTGCCACAACGCCTTGTGTATGTAGATGAACTGAAAGAGTAAAACAGCAAATTAAGTGAACTATAATGGTAAGGAACTACACAAAACTTTATCACCTAATTTTACAAATTATTCAGTTGATCTGGATGAAATAACCGATGTAACAACATAATAATCCAATATCTTGGCTTGGTACCCTGCAAACATTCAGTCTATGGTACCTGTACTTGTTCACAGTGAATTTCTTCTCCAAACTCCCCGCCCCTACCGGGGATCCAAACCAATCCCCGCCATCTCAAATTATTTATTTCCTCTCGGGCTATGGGACTGAAACTTCTCACAACATATCTTCGGGTGAAAAAAAAATAACAACAATCCAAGATGGCCTCTCTGACGTCCCAGTTCTCTTATCACTAAAAGTATACCAATATCTGATAAATTTGAGATACATGTGATATACTTACTTATCCAGCATATTGCCACAGTTGTCAAGAGAAACTGTTTGTGAATCCCTTCACTACCTGTTTGAATCATGCTGATGGAAGAATGTAGACTGACAACATCGGCTCTTTCTCATTCTATATAGCAAACTGTTATGACTGAACTCCCAGTTTCCTGTCATCGTATCATATATTCCTGTACCCTGTACCCATATTTAATCTGGATACCCGGATACCTCTGCTATGGGCACCAAGTCGTCGAGTTATTTGCTCCTCTAATGGTCTTAAAACTTCCGTTCCGATCCCAAGTACATGGGTAATTACCAGCCTTTCTTGTACCAGAATTTATTATGTTCCATTTCTCATCCAACTTTTTCTTGAAAGTGTTGACAGTGCGGTTGTTTTACTACTTCGTTCGAAAGTTCGTTTCAGGAGTTAACAACTCTGAATGGGAAAGATTGTCCTCTCAGGTCAAGCCCGTGCCAATGTTTAAACAATTTCAGATCATTTCCCACGATCGTTGACAATGATGTCTACAGAGAAGAATACTGCGCGTGAGAACATGAAACATTTCCTGGTATATGCTCGATTTCGCACATGACTAGCTTCAATTATATTCATGTACGCAGCTGACTATCAATAAGCTAGGTTTTTCATGATGTAAACGTACACATACATGTAGCTATGAAGGTTCTGAATCAAGTATTTATTCTAAGAGACTTCGTTGGGTTGCTGGCTTGCATTTTCAACAAATGATGATCCACACCAGGAAGTAAAGTTTGATGCCTCGTCTGCAATTTTAAATATCAGATTTTTCGGAAATCCTGAAAAATCATATCTTATAAACTCAAAGTCAGATTTCTATACAATGTAGTTCGTTGTTACCGACCCGGGAGTGATTGACTCCGGTCTGATGCCATGTAGTTTTTTGTAGAATTTATGTATTAAGGAGCGTCAATTTGACTTATATTCACATCCCACACAATTTTGGAGGAAATCGTTTCAACAAATTAGCCTAAAGTACTCTGCAAGGTTGCGTGACTATAACGCCCTGCTGTCAACTTCAGCCATTTTGTAAATTTTATTATGGCACGTGTTCGTTTTAGGTGATAGTTTATGGACTCGTAAAAGAGAATATTCCCTTAAGTTCCATCACGTACACATCGTGTGATAATTGCAAGACCTACTTTGAGCGAATGTATTAAATCGATGCAACTGAAGTACAAGTTGGTGCCTATACCAATTACAGGCGTCAGATACAACATTCAATATTCAGCCGTCGTCCATAAATAATTTCCACATCATTAAGCGAAAGACCAATTTCGTAATACAGTTAATACCAATTTCAAATGTGAATTTCGGCATTCTAAAACCCTAACCGAATCCAGACATTGGCTGTCATTGTGCAGACTACCACTTCGTGAAAAACCAGTAGCACCATCTTGACTGACAACTTCTTGACATGAGCTATACTCGCTAGTACTCAGCTTTTTTTATTTTATATACATTGGGAGTAATTTTACCTGAATGTTAAGTAAAGTTGATGATAGTGATGGTAACTCACCTGTAGGTCATCCAGGTAATTCCTAAATCCTCGCTGAGGGTTTACCTGGACCTTTTTGGTGATTCGGATGAGTTCTCGAGTCGTTGCGTCTATTACACAATATCGTACATTTCATCCCCAGCGGTTGTTTTGAATTAGCGCGTCGGGATCTGAAGCCTGCGGTTTTCGCTTTGACACCCGATGTCTTCAGAGGTAGTCTGGCCGGCGATGAAATGCAACCCAGTCAAAACTCAAACCTCACTGTGGATTGGCCTGATGAGCTGCTTCGGCGCGCTTACTAAACTGGTTCGGTTTAGTGGAAATCCCTGGAGATATTTATATCCAGAACTGCTATCGGTAACTAACCAAGCCAGTGTATCGATCGTAATCTATCGATTGATACAGTGGCTCGCGAGGATGCCTGTAAGTATGCTTACACAGGCAACGGATATCATTAAAGTCAACCGAGATATGATCGCAACAATTCGCTGAAACCTGGTCAACACCAACTAATCTGCTTTCATCAACATATGAGTATATGTAAATCCATAGAATGGTCCCTGAAATGAATTTCCGTTTCTTCATAAATGTTCTTATGTCCGAATAATAACTTGATTTCATTTCTGTCTATGTTATGAATCACACGACTGGATATATTAACGGCAGTGCTTATTCTCTTTGACGACTTGCTGGTTTCATGGATTGTTACCATGAATCGTTCACGTTAGCTTGATTGAAATCTCACCCTTCTACTTATGCCTAGCAGCCAATTTTAGCATAAGATCTTTATGAAATCGACAAGCGAAGTAGAATGATTATTAGGAATCAAAAGCTCGGCCACTGAACGATGCACGATCTATAAAATTCATGCAAAATAAAGGATATAAACATATGTTTATGATGCATACGTCATTCTTTTTCTATAACATTCAATTATTCAGATGTAGCTGGGCCAAGAGTATCTTCTACTTTTCGTGTTTTCTCGTTATTCATGTCTTGTCGAGAGTAGTCGAGTTAAATGATATGGGATTTCTGCAAGAAATGTTCATGAGGAAGTGGACCACACATCGCACGCGTCTAATAAAATTACTTTTCAACAAACAAATATTACCCGGTAGGGCAAGATTATTAATAGTTTTGATATTGACAAACTGGTTTTGGAAGCCCTCGTTTCTTGTAAAGCGATATTTGAACTCGCACTCAGAATTGTTGCTACTATTTCAGTCGCTTCCTGGGTGAATTCAGGTCAACATGGTATGCTTACCTGCATACGAACACGATTAAGATGACCAGGAAGGTAAATTGGGAGTGGTCCTTGTTGGTTTAACTTGTTTATCTTTAACTAAATCAGATGTTTCAAATGGTCAGATGATGTTTGTTTATCTTAACTGGAATTTCGAGGTGACATACATTCTAACATGATTAAGTTTATATTTGTACGGTCAATACATTCACAAGTTTGAGATCCAATATTTATGTATATTTATGACTTGTATATATATGTATATTTATATTTGTGTTTTTATGTAATTCTCACAATAAGAAGACAATGTCATAGGGAATGTGAAAGTCACGAGAACCTCCAATTCCTGAAGTTCAAGAATTCTCATGTTGTGTGATTCAAAACCATCCATATTTCTCACATCACATCGGCCAAAATCGTACGTAATGTACAAATGTTGTATCACCCCATTTATATTTTTGTTAAGTGTCAAGATATTTTGATTTGAGATCTAACTTATCATACTCGTTGCATATGGATTTTATCAAACTCGTGTAATAAAATGATTTTTTGATCAGGGATCTACGTTTATGTACTAAGTGAACTATTCCCAACAAATAATAGAAGCATGTGACGTATACGTACTTTCTTGTAGAAATGCACCATTTATATCAGAAGTATGGCTCGGGTTAGCAGTGATGTGAACCGTAAAACGCGTTGGGTCGACAAAGGATCCCGTACTTATTGTGAGCAGTTCAATAACCTTTATTATAATTAAACTAAGATTATTTCTGAATTTTTTTGAAAGATTTGTATATTTTAGTGGTCTCAAATTTCGCGAATTTAATAATAAATAACGTACAGCTCTCAAAATATTGTAGCAGGCAAGTCACTGAAGCTGGACCGTTTGACCACATTGCCTGTGTAGAAAATGCCCATCGAGTCTGAATGGGATGACATCGTCTGTCTTATGGGCATTATTAATGTCTGATTAACGAGCTCAATTACGACAATAAAAGGATACCTTGATGCCCAAAAAGCATGCATTCAACTCGAAATAGGTATAGATTATCACTAGTGGCCTTTTATCTGATTTTTATCATACTCGTTTGATAGAACCCATGTGGGGGGCCTAATCGTGTATTTGCGCCTAATCGTGTCGGCGCCAAATCGTGTAACAAAATTGCGCCTAATAACGTGTTGCGCCTAATCGTGTAGGAAATTTGCGGTTAATGGTGGAACTGCGCCTAATCGTGTACGAAATTTTCGCTTAATTGTGGAACTGCGCCTAATCGTGTACGGAATTTGCGCCTATTTGTGTAAATGCGCCTAATCGTGTAAGGAGGCTGCGTCTAATCATGTAACTGCTCCTAATCATTTGAACGATCTTGCGCCTAATTTTGCGTTGCGCCTAATCGTGTAGAAAAATTGCTCCTAATTGTGGAACTGCACCTAATCGTGTAGGAGATTTGCTCCTAATTGTGGAAATGCGCCTATTCGTGTGAGAAATATGCTCCTAATTGTGGAACTGCGCCTAATCGTGGAAATCATTTTGCGCCTAATTATGCGTTGCGCCTAATCGTGTAGAAAATCTGCGTCTAACTGTGGAAATGCGCCTAATTGTGTATAGAGGCTGCGCCTAAACGTGCACAACGTGAAGACATAAGTAGTATGTAAAGGACGGATAAAGTCAACTTGACCTTTCGTCATTTTTGGGGAGGTCACGTGGAGATCACGTGATCAAGAGGTCAAGGTCACTATAGTTCCGGAACTTCCGGTCACGTGACCTTTGGGACATATATTCCTACGCGGTGATGCGGTCTGGCGGTGATGCGGTCGCGGAGAAAAAGCATCGGCGAACAGAATGTAGTCCCAAATACGTGGGAGAAGGGGAAATTCTCCGGCAATCTTCGCCAACCTTCGGGACATTTTGGGGGCGAGAGGAGCTCCTACTCAACCGATTGGGTCGAGTGAGGTGTCAAAGTGGAGCGCTCGTCTACGGCGATCAAGTCATGGGTGGGTGCCTGCGAATTGATGATTTGCCCCGAAAATATGAGAAGCGGAACACGGACTTTATCCCTAAAATAGGGGAAAACTCGTATCAACAAGGTCCAAAAGGGCTAATATCAATCTCCGGTTTATCGGGCCTGCCTATCAAGTCATGGGTGGGTGTATGTAAAAAGACGACTTGTCTCCGAAAATATAAAATGCGGAACACGGACTTTACCTCAACAATAGGAGAACGATTCGAACATTTGCATCTATAGAGCAAAATGACTGTATGGAGTATGGGGTGGTCATTGTTTGTGGATTTTACTGTGGGTTGTGGGGTCTTGTTTTCTTCGTCTCACCATGTAAAACACGATGGGAATGGTCCCGGAGCTAAGCGGTGAAATTTTTCGAAAAATCCCGGTACCGGGTAGGTCTGTATTTTGGCCCATACTTGCTCAGTGGATAGGTCTATACTAGAAAATTTACTCCTGGACATTGCGATATGGGTTGTGGGATCTTGTTTTTCACGTCTCACACGATGGAACACGATGGGCGGGGTCCCGAAGCTAAGCGGTGAAATTTTTCGAAAGGTTCACGGAGGTCTGGATAGGCCCATAGGCCTACTGGCTCAGTTGATAGGTCCATACTGGGCAATTCGCATATGTTCATTGCGACATGGGTTGTGGGATCTTGTTTTTCACGTCACGTAGAACACGATGGGATGGGTCAAAGGTCACTTCCGGTCACGTGAACGGAAGCGGAAGTGACCTCACAGAGGTCATATGCAAATGTCACTTCCGACCTCTGAGCTCCACAGGCTTTGAGCTCCAAGAGCTCCGATCCAAGAAACACACTCGCAAGCACACACATACACACACACACAGAGGCATACATACACACACATACATACGCACATGCACGCACACGCACGCACAAACACAACCACCTACACACACACACACACACACACACACACACGCAAACACACATTTGCATACGCACACACATACACACACATGCATACACGCAAGCATACACACACACACACACACAAACCCACACGCACATACACGCACACACACACACACACACACACACACACAGGCATACACACATGCATACACACACAATATGACTATTCACATGCAGGACATGAGAGCTTCTGGACATGGACCTGATAGAAGTCCGAAATGGTGGAACATTCGTAAACATCCGGGCACTTTTACATCCGAGGACTTTTACATCCGAAGAGACACGGAAGTGCCCGAACATGATACCAGCTAGCGTGCTATAAAAGGGAAGCGGTCTGGCCGTTTCATCAGACACTCTGTCAACCATCAAGATGTTCACTTGTACTACGTGCCCGAAATCATTCACTCGTCTGCACGACTTGCGCCGCCATGAGGCTACCAAGCACGAAGGAACCGCCCGGTATAACTGTACGATATGTACACTGTCGTTTCAGCGCCCGGATCATTTACAGCGCCACACACGTGCACGCCATGAAGTACCCAAGTGTCCATGCGAAGAATGTGGTCGGCTTTTCAAACTGACCAGTCAGTTGCTGCGACACCAACGCACACGACACCCTGTTCCGCAGCCACGTTTGCAGATAGAAGAGCCCGTAGGCATCAATATCGAAACAGGGGGAACTCCCACCCATCGCACGAGGGCCGATGATGATGTCGCCCAAATTCAACAGTCAAATTCCGACGACAAGACCTTGGGCCAGATTTTGTACGACGTGGAGGGCAAAGTACACTTCGTGGACGAAGCCATAAATGTTCCCAGCGATCTGTTACACGAAGACCATCCAGTGAGTGACATTTATCGGCGACATTGGCCCATGATCCGGCACTGTTTCTACCGTCATCGCCCTATTCAAGATATCTACAATTTCCGACTGACCGACCTCGCCCGTCTACGTAGCTACGTGGAAGCCATCTTCAAAGATCAAACTGCGGCCTTCAGATTGAATCTGGCGTTTGGTTATGTGCTGCAGCATAAGGAGGCAGACCAAGTCCGATACCTTTACCCGA
>JAVTVY010029111.1:0-12038 GCA_036873755.1 Hanleya hanleyi | reverse complement strand
TATGGCAAGATGATATGTTCAATAACTTGTTTTGCAGGACTTTGTATCTTCAGGTAGAAGAGTCTCTGGAGAGCACCCTCAATGGGATAATAGTGCAGTCTATCAATGTAGGCTCATTTACGGAGCTGAGAAGTTTCATTACGCCAAACCTGTTAATTTTCACTGCCTAGTGCTAATTTCGAAGTATGTTGGAAAGAAAATCAGGAATTCGATTAAAAGAATCAACAGTGTATCCATTGGTACAATATTGATGATAATTCGTACTCAGATCCATATTCGATTTCCCCCCCTCCACCGGACGAACATTTATCTGCGAAAGCTCGTGATCAATAAACTTAGTTAGTCTAAGGTGCCACCCTTTGTTATTCATTTACACTACACAGACTAACACGGCTATCTCCGATTTTTATTTATTTGGACATTATCGCAAACTCAGGTCATATCACAATAATATAAATTTGCCAGAACTATTTTCTTTGCAACAAAGCCTTTGAAAGCCCAGGTTGAATAAAAGGGGTGTGTATTACTGGAAATGGATCTCCCTGCGGACAACCACAGAGGTAGAAGACATCGAAGTTTCACCGAATAATACATCGGGAACCAGTAATACACTATAGAGCATTATGGACTGCGCATGCGCAACAGGAAGTGGAACTCTCTTCGAAAACGACAGAGGTTGGAGACTGCTGGATTTCTTCGAAGGATACCCATGGAACCAGGCATGCCGAACAGGGCAATATGGGTTTACTGCGCATGCGCAACTCTATAACAAGAATGACCGGGTTATGGACACAGGTGTTCACCAAAGAAGACGCCTGAGACCAGTGATGTTTAACCGGAAGTGGAATCGTCTACCGAGAACAGCAGGGGTTGGATAGGTCGAAAGTTCGCCAAAGAATGCCCTAGCACTAGTGATACGCAATAGGAAAATTTGGGTCGAATACGCATGCTTGACCGGAAGCGGAACTCTCTATCGAAAACGACAGCGGATAGGTTTCGCCACAGGAGACACCTGGACTGCGCAATGTGGGTTGACTGTGCGTGCTCAACCAGATGTGGAACTCTATACCGAGAATGACTGGGGTCAAGGACACGGGAGTTTCACCAAAAAAAAGTCTGGGACCAGTCATGTGCAATCATACACAGTGGGTTAACTGCGGATGTGTAAACGGAAGGCGAACTAGAGTTAGAGACATTGGGGTTTCACCAACAGAGACATGCGCAACTGGAAGTGCAGTTTTTCAATGTACTATCAATTCCCGAGAGATTATACCGTCGTTTTCTTTTTAGAAACGTCCTAGATGTCCTAGACTATCTCGAACATGTTAGTCGGTCTATATTTGAAGATGTTTCAATATTCTGACACTGGA
This sequence comes from Hanleya hanleyi, assembly GCA_036873755.1. Taxonomy (NCBI): domain Eukaryota; kingdom Metazoa; phylum Mollusca; class Polyplacophora; order Lepidopleurida; family Hanleyidae; genus Hanleya; species Hanleya hanleyi. The sequence goes on along the minus strand of JAVTVY010029111.1, from coordinate 10,668 downwards.
GTCGCTGTTCTTCATAAGGAAATGAATAAAGAAATGGCCTGTGCTGCCTTCAAATCGAAGATTTTAGCCTCCATATTTACCACATAGATTATGCTCGTAGATGGCTACAGTTTTCCGATACGACACCAGGGAGCGCTGGTAAGAATAAGGAAATGGCCTGTATGGTCATTAATTCCAGAAGTTGAAACTCCATGTTTGGCACTTAGACTATTGTTCCAGAGAACTACAAGACGTCGTTATTAGTTTTTCGACCCGATGCCGGGGGGGGGGGAGGCGCTGTTACGAATAAACGAATGTATAAAGAATAAGAACATTAAATCGAAGAGCTGAGCCTTCATATTTGGTATTTGAATCCATGTAGATTCCGGACACAAAAACAATAATTCACGCCATGTTGTATTCCCTAAAATTCCTAAACTGGTGTTAGAAGGGAAGTTTGATCCGCTTGGTTGTTTATCAAAGAATCTTTTACAACTATATTTGGCTGTCGTTCACAGGTGTACTACACTGGTTCGGTGCTTGTTGTCTTAAGTGTACGGGAGCTTTACTTTACACCAACATGATTTTTCGTCATACATGAAATGGTCATTTTTTTATGCGTGACATGTGATATTGCAATTTTATTTTCAGTGAAATTTGATTAGACAACCCTCATAGGTCCGTGTAACCTTGCACAATTCAATTTTCGTTTTTTGTTTTTGTGTTCTCAAAATCAAAAATTGAAAATTGACCGTCAATTTTCAATTTTCGTTTTTTGTTTTTGTGTTTTCAAAATCAAAAATTGAAATTTGACCGTCAATTTTCAATTTTCGTTTTTTGTTTTTGGTTTCACAAAATCAAAAATTGAAAATTGACCGTCAATTTTCAATTTTCGTTTTTTGTTTTTGTGTTCTGAAAATCAAAAATTGAAATTTGACCGTCAATTTTCAATTTTTGATTCTGGGATTACAAAAACAAAAAACGAAAATTGATATTTGACAGTCAATTTTCAATTTTCGTTTTTCGTTTTTCGTTTTGCTTCACGCAAAAATGAAAATCAAATATTGAAAATTGCCTGGACTTGTCTGTTTTTCGTTTTTTGATTTTAACTTTGACGTATCTATGTTAAGTTCTCATGTGGACGGGTTATCATGTCACTTCCGGTACGACGAGTAGAATAGAAAACGCAAATCGTGTCGTATGAGAGGTGTGGAGCGAGAGGCATGTGGCCCACCAGGCCATCCTCGGGAGCCAGTGTATTGATCGATTTGTTAGGGTATCTATACATTGCCTTGGTTGCATGGTTGCACACGATAGTTCTGGATAAAAAAAAGATCAAGGGGTATCCTCTAAATCAAACCAATTATTCAACAGGTTCAGCTAGCTCATTACTCCAATCCACTAGCTGGACGGTTGGAGATGTGACATCGCTGGCATAACTTTGATGTCAGGCTGAAATCGACATCGAGAGTCAAGGCAAAAACCGCCGGCTTGGGATACCGACATGCTAATTCAAAATAACCTCGGGGATGAAATGTTCGAGATTGAGGCAACGACACAAGAACTCACTCGAATCACCAAAAATGTCCAAGTAAACCCTGTGCGGGGATAGCCTATAGTATTGGACCCTTCTACGGAGGGCCAATGATAGGCTGATGTAGCAACAACAACATTTTCCCAGTTATACGCCAGATTTTGAAATCGAAAACGATGCCGCGCTATGTCATCGGTCAACTGAGACAGTCACGTGGCTGTGTATGAAGATTGGGGTGGCTCCTATAAATAGTGATCCAATGAAAATGCTCGTCTTAGTTTGAAATGGCGGAGTCGAATGACCAATCTCTGAAGGGGAGACAGCTGGAACAGTACATTATCACTGTCTGTTAATATCTTGAATTAACAGAGAGTACTGCAGTCTATGTGCGGGGATTCACGATTTACCTGGACTTGTGAAGATGCACCAGACAGGTCTGGATATGTGGCATCCCGCTGTTCTCAATGGTTATTGGCCTTGAGGCCTGAGCCAATCAGAACGCAGTCTTAGATTTTCATTTCTAAAAATAGATGTTTAGAGCGCTACAAAAGCGAACAGCATTCATGCAGACAACCGCTATTTGCTATTGATTTGAAATATAGTATTTATAAAGATACCAACAAAGATTTAATACCAATAAGAGTAAGTATGCGGCCCGTAAACCACCATTTCAAACAAGCACACAATCGCCACGTTTGATGCCAGACGTCTGAATGCTTCAACGCTTCAGGTCCAATCTTCATTCTCTATTTTTGGGACCTGGATCGTTGGAGCGTTCAGATGCTCGTCAACGTTCAGCGTCAAAAACGCTTCAACGCAAGTGTGGGTGTCAAACGCTTCAACGCATCGACGTGGGGAGTTTCCTTGGGGGTTATGATTAGGCATCTTCATTTTATCGAGCCAATTTCTACGTTCCCACTTCGAACCTGCCTTGATTCATCTGACCCCTTCAGTGTTCAAAATCCGAGGTGTAAATTTCACCTACTAACGACAGAAGAACCAATCAGAGCGTATATCGATTGCGAATGAAGTCACGTTGAGTGACATCATCCTCTATTAGCGGCGTCTTTCCTCCTAATAAGGTGCCCACTAATTAGGTCAGCCAATCAATAACGCTCTTGTGCGACCCATTTGAATTTCAAATGTTTTCGAGGTCAGTGACGTCTCGTGTCTATTTATAAGTTATTTGAACATTGAAGGGGTCCAGATATATCAAGGGAAGTTCGAAGTGGGAACGTAGAAATTGGCTAGATAAAATGAAGATGTGATTAGGGTACCCACGTATTTATTATACTACCCTACTTTAATGAAACTCCCATGTGTATCAACCCCGTTGTTCTCCATATAATGCTTCACACCTGCTGCACGATTGCCTACTCGCTTATGCGCAGTTGGCCCATTATATTCTAGCTCGAATGCCTGGCTCCAGGGATCTATAGTGTAGTGAAACTCCCACATCTTGCCCCCTACTGTTTTTCCATATTATGCTCCACACCTGCCTAAACAACCCGATTTGCGCTTTCCATACTACTCCGCGAACCGAAAGTGACATCATAAGTCTTGCGCGTGCGCAGTTAACATTGACGAGTCAAAGTTAAAATCAAAAAACGAAAAACGGACAAGTCGAGGCAATTTTCATTATTTGATTTTCATTTTTGGGACAAGTGAAACGAAAAACGAAAATTGAAAATTGATGGTCAATTTTCAATTTTTGATTTTGAGAAACCAAAAACAAAAAACGAAAATTGAAAATTGACGGTCAAATTTCAATTTTTGATTTTGAGAACACAAAAACAAAAAACGAAAATTGAAAATTGACGGTCAATTTTCAATTTTTGATTTTGAGAACACAAAAACAAAAAACGAAAATTGAATTGTGCAAGGTTACACGGACCCTGATATAACAGATGCTACTGGTTTTATTTCATCAGCTTTAGTAGTCAAACGCAAGAGAACAAGAAATTGAAAATGTCAGCCGTCATTTACCACCATGTGACAAGTCAGAACTTTTGCATCTCCCCCCCAGATGGGTCACTGCTCTTTAATGGGACATGCAAGAAATACGAGACGGTGGTCACCAACCGATTTCAAGTTTCAGCAACAACTGGACTAATTAATTCCACTAGTAGCTTGGTACTTGGCTGGGTGGTGCTTAGTTGGTTCGTCGGGATATAGCTTAAATATTTTTGAAAGCGAGGTTAAATTCTATTCTCTCACTTACTCACTTGGTACAGTCTGCCCTCTCTTAGTCCTCGCAAAAACTTACAAAAAAGGACAGGTATAAGTAACCCTTTCAGGCACCGGTCAAGAGGAACAACAAAGATACTCTCCTACCCTGGCCCCTATCGTGGTAGATCGTCCTTCAGGTGTAGAGGTAGAGACAGAGGGATAGGGGCTGGTTGGTCGGGACGCCCACAAGAGTCATCCACCAACTTCCATAAGAAGTCGGACAGCAAGCACCGAAGAGATGGTGGCATTTACTCCCCAATTTCAGCCCACGGATCACCCCTGTTTCCCCTCTTTACCAAGTCTGCCAGTGGATCGATACCCAGTGTGGGGACGACTAGCAAAATATTGGAAAAACTGGGAACTAATAGGGGCAGGACCATATGTGATCCGTACATTAAAACAGGAGCTACGATTAGAGTTCAAGAGAACTCAATCACCAAAATTTTCCAAGCTGCCCGTAACAAACTCATACTCAAGAGCACAGTGGTCAGACTCTCAGAGGGAGACAGTTTTACAGTCACGTATTTCTAGTGCCAAAGGAAGATTCAAACGAAAAACGTATGATAATCAATTTAAAACCATTGAATCAATATCTGAAGGTACCCCACTTTCGGATGGAGGACGCCAACGTCAATCAATTCGCTCAATAGATCTAAAAGACGCCTACATGCATATTCCGGTCCATCCATCACATCGGAAGTATATCTAAGGTTTATGGTCTGGAAACATTGTTACGAGTTCAATACTGAAGCGGATTTCGATCCAGTATCATTGTATGTCAAATCTGCCAGTGATGCTGTATTAATGTGCTCAAAAGGAGACTGTGGCAAGATCCTTAACACTACATTAAGGTCCCATTTGTGAAGACTAGGAGCTGCCACTATATACCGTCTCTGCATATGACGTATAATGGCAGACACTTGCTTATCTTGTCCTAGATCTGTTCCAGTTGTGGTCTTCAACACGCTGCTAATAGCTGACCTATACCCTTCGATAGTGAAGGTGCTAGATTGAGATCTGTATTCAAATTGATAAAAAAAATCTACAACAACGGAAATAGTGCCAACGCTGGGATTGAAATCTCGAGACTGACACCATTCACAAAACTGATACAGTTTATTGATGGACTCTCGGTTGCCTTGAGTCACTCGTCTAGCAGCTTCCTTAGAAAACCCTATTCTAATCATGCTTAGAATGATCTATATTTCAACTTAATTCAAATGACTTTGAATTAAGTTGAAATATAGATCATTCTAACCATGATATCATTCTTCGGAGTTACATATATATTGTTATTCGTAAAACTCCTCTGTGGCAGAAATGGATTATGTGAAAGTTCTGACACGATAGTATTATGATTATATTTATGACCTGAAATTGAAATTCACAGCACGTGCTATTTTCTGCATCGATCGAGCCATTTAAACACGTTTAGACACGAACGACCCCTTGGACAAACACGACATTTAACCTGATTATTTGCGGTGGCATATCTCCATTGCTGGATAATTTCATCATTTCTCTGGCAAAATCAGTTATTAGCAGGGCCAATCGGTGGCCATCATGGAAAACAGCCGCCATCTTGGATTTCAGTTGAATAAAATTAATTTCTGGATAAAAAGTGTCCTAATTAGACTAGCCATGCCAACGTTCGTGTTTGGATCATCATTTGAACCTTTGCATCCAAGAATTTATGTTATCCGTTTAACATGACGTGCGACAGTACGACAGTTAGGTCAACCTCTGCCTTAATATATACCGTCAAGGACAGAGAAGAAAAAAGCTCTGCACATTTTCATCTTCATATGTATATTGGGAAGAGATGAAGGAAAGAAAACTCAACTCTCGACTGTCCAACATATTGGGCTCAACCTTTAGGCCTACTGTGGAAGTATAGAGAATGGAAAAATTTACCTCACGACACTTGCACTGAAAAATCTGGGAATATACGGCATTCTAATGATTCATTTCTTTGGAAGATGGTATGCTGCGTCATACCCGAGCTGGCGTATCTAATTCCGCTTAAGCCGATGCTAGAGGCCGTGTTGATACTTCATAGTCTCCACATGAACAGCTGCAATAAAAGCTTTTCCTGTAGAGTCATATGGTTCGTTTTTTGTCGCCAGACGTCGTCAATTTTCCCACCTCTTACATATCGCCCCAGTTCTGAAGGGGCAACCTTCAGATATAGAAATTCATTTGAAACAAAATTAAAAATGGAATTCATCATCTGGCCGTTGTTGTTCCTCTTTTATGTCTAGAAAGCTTTGAAAAAAACCCCATGTATTCAAGGACATCTAACTGAACTTTTGATGATAAATATTTCAGTGCAAGCCATTCACGAATTCGGTTTATTTCTGCGTGAAAATTTCCTCTATGCGTGTATATTAAGTGGAGCAGGATTTTAATTTTGATAAATGAATGTTGAATATATTTGATTTGCCAAAGAGATCCGACCTTAAAATTCAATGCCCATTTTTTGTAATTTACAACACTGTCCATGGTCCTCCATGTTAGGATCATCAGGTCAGCCACGCTATGACCATGGTCAACTACATTATGACAATGGCGTGGTCAACCATGATTCACCATGGTCAACCATGTTTACTCACTCATGTCTGACCCTGTTTGAAAATGTTCTCTAGAATATGACCAACCATAGTTTGATCTAGTTTGGCCGAAGTGTCATATACCACCCGTGCTTTGACCGTGGTCACCTAACAGGAGTAAAAATGTCCGATCACTCTGTTTGATGTTTCACCATTGTATGGAATCGCTTGGTATGGCACAATAGTTTTTAAAAACATAAACTTCAGGTTACACTCGCCCCTCTATAAAAGCATAAAGCATGATGAATACTATAGGCTCATTTCTTCAGCTTGGACTTTCAGCTGAGGGTCCTTGTCCACTTGACCCATTGCAGCAGTGTTTATTTCTTCCCACCAATTGTTTGGCTTAGACCGAGGCAGCCCAGGTAGAACCCACCCCATGTCTATGTTTACAAAACAATAATAAGAGAACGGGTGGTACGGATATGAACATTGTTTTTAAAATAGATGCTGGACGGTTGATGCTGGGTCGACATCGGGCCTCACAGACTAGTCTTTTGTGTAAATGCCGTCATTTTCATCTGACGACGATACAGCTCACCAATTCCCAGTGTACGAGTTGTCACAGCGACACAGCTCACCAATTACCAATTTACGAGTTGTCCATCATAGCTCTCTAGATTTGTATCTAATACCGCTTATGCCGGTGCTAGGGGCCGTGTGCTCATGTCATCCAAGTTGCCACATGAACAGGTACAATAAAAGCGTACCTAAGATACAGCGCATATCACGAATCGTTAGATTTTTGGTATGTGCTTTAGAATAGGTTAAGCAGAATACTATACTGTGAAGTCAGGTGGCTCTGTCAGTATGTCGGCACCTCTTCCCACTTTTCTTATATGTGCTGTAATTTGTCATTGATGTTTTATGTGTACATATAAACTCGACCACAATGTGTCAAATACACAAGGGTTCTCAGCTGAAAGTTAACGCTGATGCAATAAGCATATTAAAATGAGCTTTATGTGGCCATCTATATGACCGTATATTGATTTCTTCATTGAATGAGAAATTTACAACGAAAAAGTTCAAAAGGACATGAACTGAAAAGTCTGTTGTCAAATACATGTGGCGACTTAATTCTGTTGCTAATGAATATTTGACGCATGCAAATTTTCAAATATCTTGTTTTTTCTGATCATCATAAGTCCAGTTGGTTCCAATGCACATCAAAGTATTCGTGTGGAGAATGACATGGTAGAAAGATATATTAACATTCGATCTATGGAGACAGTGTCTCGACCTCGATGATCCGGTTTTCGAGAGATGAAAGACTCGGTTCACCAAATACTTGAACTAATCACTTAACGGAATTATGTTAGAGACTGTTCAAAGGGAGCCTCTGATAGGCACTGAACTGAAGGAAGATTTATTGTTGAAAAAGTGATAAGCTGTATTCATCTCACTGAACATTGGTATCATTAAAATCAGTCTCGTAATTATGGGTTGTTCGAGGTCGATTACACACCATCTATGATCTCACGATACTTACCTGGACATGTACATTGGTTCAATATTTAGTGTCACAAGGGCGCAATAAATCACAAACAATCATATTGTAGAACATCATCCCAAGTCATGGTTCCTCTATCAAATCTGAGCCATGAGGGATAGCTTGTACACCACTACGAATACCAGCTACTTCAATCGGACACTCCCGGAGCGCATTGGTGAACTCATGACCTCTCCGAACATGCCCATATTTGAACGCACTAGGAGCCAGGCAATGTGTCGTATATATTTCGACTCCTTCTGGTTGCTTTGAAGTCAGATGTTCGTATCCGTGAATGTTTTGACTCCAAACGCCGTCCGGTCATTGGCTGATATTTTAAACGGACGGTTCGAGTAACAACTGTGAAGCCCTCATCTGAGTACAGGGCCTGGTATGGAGTGTACGGAGAATACAGACGTGCATTTATGAAGAATGATTGTAGAAAGGAAAATCTGTTCATCACTTATATTGTGATCATGTGTTTTCATTACTAAGATAACAACAGCAGTAATGATACTCCTCTTCGCGGTTATATAGGTTCAATCTGAGTTTTCCTTATTGTCGTAATTTATTGAGGGTGTCTTTTAGATCTGTAGACACTTCTAATTTCCAAACGCCTGTCACGGTGCAATACCTATAGCCAGGTTCCACCACTGTGACTTACACAAGATTAACATAGAGTTACCTGTAAATTTTGCCAGATTTGTCAGGCCGTGTGTGCTGGAGATATTCTTGAAGAGTCAACACACAAAAAACTACTTGAATGATATTGAACAAGATCAGTCAGTCGTTCTCAGTTGATTTTTTTTCTCATCTGTAAAAATGGAATGGATAAGTTTCTTTTAGTAAAAATGTCCTACTGAGGAAATAGTGCGGCTAGTCTTTCTGTCCTGTTAATAGGGAATTTTGAGGCAATTGACTGGTACCGACCATTTGTACAACCATTGTCATTGTGCTTAACGTTCCAGGGTGCCTAATGATCATATTGTCGATATCTTATCTGTCTTTGTGCGAATAAATTGCAAATATGAACTTCACCGAAATGAGTTCTATATTTTCCATAAGTAGTCATACTGGGAACTAGAATTTAGTGACAATATTCTTCTCTGTACCACAACTGACTTATTTGAACTTGTACGTGTACACCAGTGGTTAGACTCGATTTCAATATTTGATATAACCCAAACCCCAACAGATAATTTGTGTTAATTCATTATACTATACCTACTTTGGCGTCGATCTAAACCTCATGTGCACTATCCACATTTACTTCCAATACTGGGACACTATTGTTCATCATCAAATGGTTTGATCTGACATTATAGTTTATAGTTTAATTTTGCTCTTTTTAAACGTATCTCTTCTTTTTTTATTCTTTTTTTTATTTAAGTTAATCCTGACTGTACTTGTGGGATATTATTATACGAGGATAAGCAATATGTCAACATTGTGTATACTGTGCCACTCATCGCGCACAACTCATCGCGCATGCGCAGTCGACCCATTCTACTGTAGGGTGCAAGCCTGGCCCATGGAATCGCAGGTAGCGAAAACCCCAGGTCTCTCGCCCCACCCTATCCCGCGCCATAACTAGAGTATTCCAGTATTCAGACAAGTTTCCAGCTCAAGCGAGAACAATATGAACCATTGAATCCGACTCTGACTTCGACAGATTGACAGACAGAAAGTCATAGTCGTTCAGTCAGATAGCGTTCAGAGTCGTATTTGAACATCTGAAAGGTTGCAGGCGCATTACAGAACCAAAAGGTATTATCATTAACTCGTAGAGGGACACTCGTCTGATCTATTCTTACTTGATTTTATCCGTACTTTCGATTATTGACGCGATTTTTTTTGTGTACGACGGCTGAATATTGAATTTTGGATCTGGCACGTAGAATCAAATCCAATTGAAAAACTCATCGAGCAAACAACATATATTTACGAAATTAAAAGCGTCTAGTCCGTCATTCATAATCCAGCCGTCGTCCATTAGAGAATATCCGCGTCCATAATCCAAAGACCTATTCCATTTCCATATAACAGTATTAGCACCAAATTCAAAAAGACAAAAGTATACATAAACATAGGCTTGTTTCCTGCACTGCCCTACGTCGGAAAGTCATCAAGCATGTGGCATCATTCAATCGTCGCTGGCTTACGAATAAATGTTTAACTAATAGCTATTAGTGGATTCTAGATGCATATTTGTATCGCTTTATATCTCTTTAAATACACATCTCTGATTTGCTCTACTTTCGAACATCACTAAAATCTACCCAAGCACAAAAAAACTATCGATAACCTATCGCAAATTAATTATTAGCGTGGCCGCAGGTCATGGCCTCTAAGGACCGCAGTGTGCACGTCTGGGATGTGCATTGTGGGATAGGTGAGTGCATGAAAACTTGGATCTAGAAACAAATCCACTAGGAAAACACTATTAAATTGCTGCGGAGCAAACTATAAGGTGTGAGATTCCATCGCTTGGGCTAACGCTGCAGCGAACGGCGGAATATCCGACATTCCGTAGCCATCCATCGTTCGCCAATAATTTCGGATTCAAAAATCGAAAATTTTAGCAGGTCATGATCTGACATGATGGATCTGGTGTGAAGATCACCATTGCGAGGAACGGATAATGTGCCAGTTCAGTGGCTCTTTGTTGATGTGACATCGTTATGGACTGTTGTTCAGATTTTGTAATGTTTTTCAAGAGTTCATATTGCCCAACGAACAGTTCACCTTACTTCAAACTCAATGATAATTTTCCAGCAATATCAATAAAGGAGCAGCTTTTATTCGGAGTTTTAGGATCGAGAGCT